>VOPJ01005490.1:732726-830143 GCA_014673585.1 Semibalanus balanoides | reverse complement strand
AAAAAACTTAATTCGAGGCGCCTCTCCAACAAGTACAAAACTTAAACAACAGTGGTCAGGGGGGTGATACTGGCGGATCCAGGGTGGGGGCCGCAACATCCGTATTACTGGACTAGCACTCTACCGACTAGGCTATTTGACCATACGATATATTGAACTTAACACTGTTGTTAAATGATTGCAGTACTTTGAGAGTTTGAGCACTCCATTTACGGCATGCCATATTTGTGCATTTACCGCACTTGGTGAGATTGGGCCCTGGATCCTCCAGGAAGGGGGGGGGGCTGAAGCCCCAATTGAATCAGGAAACATACACCCCTAGGATCTACAGTCAGGCAAAATGTGCGATTACCCGTCCCCAAAAATTTATAACTATATGTCTAATTCATTAAAAACTTATTTATGACAAACTTTTATAAAAAATGCCTCCTGACCTTTGATGACCTCTGGAGTCTCACCTATGAAGCTGAGTTTAAATTTGATAAAGACAAGTCGTTTTGAACTTTCATGAGCTTTCGATTGTTTTTTTCCCTTTGTTAATTGGTCCCATAGTTCCCGAGATATTTCGGAGCTTCTACTAGCAGTCTTTCACTTGGCAATACGTGACTTTTGCTGACCTCTGGTGGACCTCAATATTAGACCTGATCCCAAAAATGTCAACACAACTTCAAATGGCCTTGTAGAGAGCTTTCGAATGCCTGTGTTCTGCGTCTACGCTAGTCTTTTTAGTTTTCGAGTTAGAGGGGGCATACAAGCGAGATTTAACACGCTGGCCATGCCGGCTTACCAGAACCTGTGACCAGCTGACGTCACGACCACGTGACATGACGTCACGACCAATCAGAGGCTAGCATTTGCTGGACCCTCGTTGGTAATGCTGAAGGTGCCGGAGTGAGCCCCCCTGCAAGGTGCTATTCAAGATGGCTATACTTTTTCGTTGGTGCATGATACTTAATGAGATAAAAAAAAAATCGGCGTAGCAAAAATGTGTCTGGGTTTGTTTTGGTTCGCTTGAAAGTTGTAATTTTTTTAAAGAATGTTTTTCGATTTTTCTTTGAAAAGAAAATCCTCAATTTATCCTTTGTGACATCCTTCAAAAATGCATACCCAGCCCAGACAATCGGAAGAACTGAGTGAGAACCCATGGATGCACCCGATCCATAACAAACACTGCTTCAAACTTCAGTCATTTACTTGACTCAAACAAGAACGTACCGCCAGTAGACGAAGAAGAAGTGGGAGCGCCCAAAACTTCAACCTTTTTGGATTCCAACGGTGTGAGAGACCAGGCGATAGAGATCAGCAGACCAGGCGTGACACTCCCTGGGTCATCTGTAAAAAAACGTCCATGTCTTACGGAAGCGTAATGCTTGTCGCTTAACACCGTCGATGAACACGCGCACTGGAGGTCGGTACCTTTGTGCCTCTCCCACATACATGTTTTTTCGCGAATAGTTCAAAAACGATGTGGACCAGGGCGGTGGTTTTAGTGCGATATTTAAGCCAACACAATAGCGATCGCTGATGTAAAATCGGTCGGTACATTTTTTAGTAATGCGCCGGGCGCGTGTGTGGCAGGGAGCGCAGCACGGCGGCCGCCGAGTCAGCCGTCTCAGCCGCCTTGGGACCGGGCGGCAGGTGGAGCTGGCGCGCTGAAGCCGCCGGCAGCTAGAGCCGACACTGTGCCGGCACGGCCAGCCCTGCGGCGCAGTACGCGGCCGCGCGGGCCGCCGCAGCTACAGCCGACGCTGCACCGGCACGGCCAGCCCTGCGGCGCAGTACGCGGCCGCGCGGGCCGCCGCGCCGTCCGCACGTACAGTCTGTCTAATATGTATCTTCCCTTTTTAGTTTCTAAAACTAAAAAAAGGGAAGATACATATTAGGCAGACTGTACGTTAGGGAGTAAATACTCACGAGTGGCTGAGGGGATCCAACCGTGCGCAAATAATTGTGATAGCTACCTGGGGTGAGCTGTGTTCTATTCTGATACCAATTTGTTTCTATGTTATTGGTGCGTAGCTGTCCGTGGCTGTTGAGATGTATGTGAACTTGAGACGCAGTAGTCGTTCCCGCCTCAGCTCGTTTGGGAGGAGGCGTTGAGATACGCGTAACCTACTCTCCCTCCCGACCGTCCTGGATCTGCTCGTGTTCTCGAATACAGCGATAACCAAAGAGAAGGGTACTTAAAGTTGTGTTGCAATCGGTTGATTACGCGAGTTATTCCCGCAAAAACCGAGGGGTGGCATTTCCCCCGCCAATACACTGGCGATGGTTAGTGTTTATATTTCAACGCAAGATTCAACAGAGGAACAATATCACCGGAACCGTAACCACCCGTAACCGTGACCTTGAGCGGAAAACACAACCGTAACCACCCGTAACCGTGACCTTGAGCGGAAAACACAACCGTAACCGTCCGAAATAGCAGTTAAAAACCGCAGTCAACCGTGGTTTGACTGCCCGACTGTACATTTATACTATCGATTAAACTCTGTCCTCAGTAAAATGACAGGATGGATAATACGTAGTCAAGTTTGAGTCATTTCAGTACCTGCAGCAGTTGAAGAATAAGTAGTTATCGGGTCGTGTGGTTCATCTTTGACCTTCATTGTTTTTAGAGCAGGCTCCAGGTCCGGTGGATCGTCTGCAACAAGAACATAAAACAAAATAAGCAAAAACAGACAAGGGAATGATGTAAGGGAACCACAGGTACTGTCAGGCAGCTAGTGCGTAGTGCTCACTGTTCAGTGCTCAGTACCAAAGGCTGGCAGGATCAAGTAGCGTACGCAGATCATAGATTGTCATAATGATATCATTGATGATGTTTTTTAATGATGATATCATTTTGAAATTTAGTATGGTAGTTGTTTGCGTATCGTTCTCCGAAATATTCTTATTTTTTTCTTCAATATCTTTGAAAATTGTGATTTTGGTCTTTTTTAATATGTTTTTTTAATTCTAGAGGTAAAACACTAGGATCAAACAGGGAGCGCCGAAGCGACTCGAACCTGGGCTGCCAGCACCGGCATAGGTCATAAGTCCAGCACTCTCCCATTGAGCCTAATGGGGCGGACAAACGTTACCACTGCTATTCAATTGTAATATTATACTTCAATTTGTGTGGTACAAGCAATGTTCAAAGGTAAGTATTGCATTTAAGACCGAATAAAATATGAATATGCATTGCAACGCCAAATGCAGCAATCAGTCGGCAGTTTGACCTCGTATCCTCTGATGACCTTTAACTGGCCAAAGGTCATCACAAGCTCAAAATGGTGCTCAGACGCAGGAATCATACCGATTATAGCTGACAGCCGATTTGTTTAAGAGAGTTATTTTGCGCAATAACTGCATTAATCGTGACCTTCATGACACGGTCAAACTTTTTGTCTTTGTCCTGGTATGTGACGTTTTCAGTGACTCCGAGTTGAACAATATTTTGTACCGACAATCGGTCGAGGGATATCGAATGGCGTTCGAAAATCTATACTTCGTCTAATATTTCAGGATCAGTAAGGGGAATGGGCAACCATTACCCTATTTTTGGACGGATGAAAAGCAAACAAATCAGCCGGAGGGGGCTTATTCGCCCCCCGCTCAGATCTCGGCTACCATAAGAGATATATCATCCATCATGCAATTTTGAATATGGGTAGGGTCTACGATTAAATTTATTTTGTGGTATTTAAATGACCCTGGGTCAATATCTTCAACATCATATGACGTCATCAAAGGTCATATTTGCCAAAATATGAAGTTTTTTCAGGAAACCTTGCCATTATCTCGAAAACTAAGGCAGCTAGGGCCTGGGAGGAATCCGAAGAACGCACTAGAAAGCCATTCAAAATGTTTTTCGCCCACATGTCACCAGAAATGACCTTAGTTCAATGGTTTTGTCTATAGATGTCATCAAATGTAAACAAATCTGTTTTTTCAATAAACGTTTTTTTCGTGAATAACTTTTTACCTAAAGCATATAAAGTAACTATTTTAATACCACCATGTTTCTTTCGTCATTGCGGTTCGAACCATATCAATTGGGTAAATTCCCAAATTTGACCCCGGGTTAACCCGCGCCGGGCCGGAGGGAGGGGGGGGGGCGTTTAGACGCCCTCCTCAGGTTTGTCCTGGATATCGGAAAAACGTCGCCACCAAGCTTGCAGTACATTTTCATTCATCTTTTGTACAACTCTCGCTATTTGTTTGACATTAGGTCATTTCAGGTCAGGTCACCAGGCCAGGTCATGTGACCCCACCTCCAAAAAATGTTTGTGGTCCTACCAAAGCCACAGCTTTCAGACGATTGGTTTCGTAATGTTAGGATTTCATGAAAATATTACTGCCTACAGTTGTATATATTATATTTGTTATATCGGCGACCTAAGAACAGTTCAATTCCTTGAACTCTTTATTATAAGTAAACGGGAAAATATTTACATGCCTTCTATTCGGAGGATACGCATGATATCAGCCCAATTCATTCTTTATCGTGTTATCATAGCCCATTATTGAAGACCAAGGTGCAGTCTTTGTTCTGGTATCTCTATCGGGTCAGCCGAGGTACGAGGTCATCTGAGGTCACCAACACCTTGTTGTCAACAACTCTCGATAAAATCAAGATAGAGAAGTAAAAACAAAACCAATATGTTTGTATCGTCAAGACGCGTCTCCCAATGTGCAACATGACCTTATTGGGTCACCACTTGATCTTGACCTGAAGTTAAGTAAACAGTTATTGGTGAACAGTTTTAAAAAAAGTATACTTTTTTACTTTCTGAAGCCCTTACTTTTTTTAAAACCTCTGAAGCCCTTACTTTTGACTTGAGTTCAAATTTTAGGACATGTTGGCGATTGCAAATTTAAATAGCATTTGATGCCTTTTTCCGTTCGCTCCAAGTTATCATAGTTTCCGAGATAATTTGGGATATCTAGAGCTAAGTCCTTAATCTGGAAAATCTGGCCTTTGATGACCTCTGATGATCCTAATAATGACCTGCGAAAATTATTCACGGAAATAGTTTCCAGATCACTTTTGACTAGCTCTCGAACGGTGTTTTTGGTTTATGTCTAGGTCCCATAGGAACCGAGTTAGAAGAGGGTGTCGAAACGCCCCCCCCCCGGCCCGAGGAAGGTGGCGCCGAGCACCGGCCCGGCGCGGGTTAAGGTCAAGGTAATGGTCAATGCGACATAAATCCGTCAAGTTGCACATACAGTGTGGCTTGACGAGACAAACGTTTATGGACCAGTTGCAAGTCTCTACGGTCATTCTGTCACGAGTTATTTACAAAAAAGTGTTCGTGACCTTGCATGATCTTTCAAATGGTCACTGACTAAAAACTGCATCCTGGATCCTGGTCATCGTATTAGGCCTAAGATGACATGATACCGAAATAATTTGACCGATATAATGTGGTTGAAAATAATTTTGAACTTTTCAACATAAATCTATCATGGAAGGTTAGCAAACTGACTTCAAAGGCCGTTTTTATAAAGAATGGAGCCGCTGGCTTAATTTTTAACCCGCGCAATACAGGGTGGTTGATTTCCGCCCCCCTCAGGTTTTTTCAGGAGTAGCGGAAAAACGGCGGCGCACAGCGGCGCCAAATTTCGTACACCTGTTTGGGTATCATTTACCCACACTTCGAAAAAGTTTTTACTTCAGGTCATCTCAGGTCAGGTCACAAGTTAATGTCAAGTGACCTCACCTTCAACAATGTTTGTGTTCGTGCCAAAGCCACAGTCTTTTTCCGAAAGATTTGAAACTTGCAGGATTTCATATGGATATCAGTACCTACAATTCGTCTATCTCGGAATTGTCGTATCGTTGACCAAAAGTCAGGTCAATATCCTGACCTCCCCATTATAAGTGAAAGGGAAAATATACAAATGCATCCTATTCAAATAATTTGCATTGGATCAGGCCGATTCTTTCAGAATCATGTTATTTTAGCTTATGATTGATGACCCAAGTGCAATTGCTGCTCAGTGATCTCTGAAAGGTCATCTGAGGTCATCTGAGATAATCAGCATTGTTGTTCCAATAAATACTTACATCATGAAGATAGAGACGATATGATGACACCAATATGTTTGCCTCGTCGGGGCGCGTCGCCCCATATGCAACATAAACTACCTGGGTCATCAAATAACCTTGACCTGAGGCCAAACTAATAAGTTGACCTAAACAGGTCACCAGTCAAGTTAATCAAAAGCACATTGACGAGAAAAACACGATGGCGTAAAAGTTATTTCCCTATTTTTCTTAGGTGAAGTGCTATTCACGAAAAACTGCTTTGCCAAAAATCCAAAAATAGTCTTTTTGACCTTTCATGACCTCTATAGCCTAAACTATTGAACTTATCTAAAATCTGAGAGCTTTCGATTACCTCTCTTACCACTTGCTCCTAGCTATCATAGTTTCCGAGATAATTGGCGGTTTATGGAAAGGAGTCCCAAAACCGGAAAATCTTACCTTTGATGACCACTGGTGACCTCAATCCTGGCTTGATACAAAAAGACTGAAATACTTTCGAAAGAGCTTGTCCAGAACTATCTAATGCCGTTTTTTGCTTGTCGCAATGTTGCGTAGTTTTGGAGATTTTACGGGGGGAATCAACCCCCCTGCAGTTCACGTTTGACGCAAACCCCCTGCAGTGCGTGGGTTAAACAATGTGCTCAGAACTCGGCGCAGGAGATATTTAGCGTCGAAATACCGCCTCATATTTGTAGCAGCAAAAACAAATACTAAGTAGGTATCCTACATTATACCAAAATATAACAACTTTCCAGTCCTGAGGCCATTCTTTAAATAAAAAGTGGCCAGTGGCTCAATTTTTATTTATAAGAACGGCCTCAGGTCATCAAATACTTAAATGTAGACATGAAATTCTCAACAGATATTTATTTGGATGTCTCCTTCTAAATATTCTGTTTTTTGAATTTTTGTGAAAGAAAGCAAGCTTATTTAATTTTGAAACAAAAAATTAGTTTTTCAAACAAATTGATTTTCAAAAAATATAAATTTCGAAACCTCGAGAAAGAGAAAGCAACGAAAAAAGTTATGTCTGAAAGAACATTCAATTCTTACCGATGCCTGTTTCCGCTAATACTTTGCTGCAACAAACAACTCTCCACGAGTGATTAATCATGCAAGGGTTTCGGATCAAAACGACCAAATATGCCCCCTAAAAACAGTCCTGGACCCCTCCTATATTTTTGGGACAAAAGCATACTATTTGATGCGCAATGAAATGTTAGGCAAGTCACCACGTTTAAAGATTCTAGGTTTAATGTTGAATGAGCTATACCCAAAAAACCTCAGGGGGCGATTCCCCCCACACAGTAAAAGGGTTAAATTGCGCTTAAGAAAACATACCCCAGTAACTGCGGAGCTAAAATGGGCCCAGAAATNCCTGTCCCCTCCTGACACCACCAGACCCCATCCGTGAACACAGTATACACTCAACACAGACAGTCCAGCAGACGCCATCCGCGCCAGCCAAGGTCAGCTGTCGCAGATAGGTTGGAGTCCGAACAAACCCAGGGAAGAGAAGATCCCCTCTTATTTGGCCGTTGTCCCCCCCCCCTAATCTCACCAGCTTGATGTGACGCATATCGAGCGTTTACCATATTTGGCTTACTTGCTAGTTGGAGCTTTATGACGCGACAATGTTTGATCATTTTGCGCACATTTTCCAGGTGGATTGATCCAAACGCTAAAATCAACATTACTGTCTTGCTCTCACAAGGTAAGACTTTCCCTTAGACACCTTCGGAATTTCACGTCATTTAGTTAATCACAAAGCGTAACATGAGCCAGATCGTCGGGCGCTGCCATGACTAGAACACCCAACAGTCCCACTGTCGGCAAAAAAAAAAACGATATCGGTCAGAGTTTGATCAAACATAGGCCTGATATTCGCCGCCATATGTCAGAGAGTGCAGACTAATTGATGGTAAATATTGAGGCAGATTGTGTGAAGCGATTACCCATACATATATAGGTATACACTATACACCTCAATAGCCATTAGCCGGCTTTGATACTGCATATACACGGTGCCCGTGTTTTTCTTCTGCTCTCGAATGTATCGCATAGGTATCGACAGTGCATTGATGTGTATTAATGACTAGACGTTAGTCGTTGACTCCAGGATCTTCACGAATAAAATCCCTATACAATCCCTATGAGTAAAATCCCGCGGAAAATTGGACGCGGCGTCGGCATGGTCGTGTCTATCATGTTACCCAGCTCATGAAGATGCTGATTGGGGTTTCAGGTCGCAACTCGCACCGACTGCTTTCGGTCACTTGGCGCACATTTACCCAGCCTAATAGGCGACTAAAGATACACTGAAATTGCCAGCTAAAGGTTCCGTGATAACTGGGAACGTTACTGGGACCTGTTGGCTGTTAATATCAAGAGACGAAGCAATTCCCATTTGATTCATATCCGACCGTAGCAGACCCCGATTATACGAAGAATCGAGCTACCGTTAACAACTTGACAACAAGCTAATCACCCCCTTCGCATAATAGCCTCCAGATAAAACCCTACACCAAAGCGAGCTGACGTCATCCAGCAGCTCTTTACAAACAGCACAATGCACGATGTATGTGCAGCCGGCATAGTCTGTATCTTCCCTTTCTTAGTTTCATCAGGCGGGCGAGGATCCAGGACTTCGGTCAGGGGGAGGGGGCGCAGGGGGCGCAATACACAAAGTTGTGCCCTCCGGGCGCGCCCTACGGCCGCACCATAGGCAAGACCCGGTTCAGGGGGTCGCGCCCAAGCGCCCCCTGGATCCACGCCTGCTGATATAAGGTAACATGTGGTGCCTAGTGCCTACCTAGATGTACCACATGTTCCCTTAAATCAGTCCTACATGTACACAGAAGTGAAATTAGATGAGTTTTAGAAACGAAAAAAGTGAACATACATATTTCACAGACTGTACATCCCGCGCCAGCCAGCAGCCAATCAGCGACCAGAATTGGCCACTTCCGGTCAGGCAGCAGCCAATCAACGGCCAGATCGGGGCACTTCCGTTCAGCGGATATAATAACAGTCACCGCCCAGCGCCGCCCATATAGTCTGGTGAGCCATGTGAATAGCACAATGCCGACCTTTACACGATCTGTCAGTATTTCGTTTTTCGCCGTAAAACACTTTATAAAAACGTAACTAAAAACCTAGATCAATAACCGACAAGTCTGGCTCAGCATGCACTTGTCTGGGTTAGTGCAATCCCTCATCATAAGACTCAGTTTACACGAGACGAGCCCGTGTCAGATAATACCACCAGCTCGAAACTCGCCCACACACCAGCGGACAATTATGGCCCCAGCGCGCTCGGCCGATTTCCGAGCGGCGATCTCGTGCTGAAGCGGCGCGGGAGGCTCCCAGGCTGGCGATTACCTTCCGTCACACACCGCTAACCACCCGGCTGCAGTCGGCGAACACAGCCCAATTACCGCTCATGTGTCTGGACATCAGCGCCCGACTGCAGCCGCTGCCACCGGGACGACAATGTGGAGCGCCCTGGCGGTGACCCGGTCAACTAGAGGTGGCCGGGGACACATAACGCGGCTCTAATGCCACCCTGCGGCGGCGGCAGTGGTCGGAACTGCCAGGACCGGCAACTCGGGCACCTGGCGAGACCACAACACTCACCAGAAGCAGCGGCATCTGCAACCGCCAGACAAACGGCAAAAACAGACGCCGAGCAGCGCTAAACAGCCACGCTGAATGCAGCCCTTCCCCGGGAGGGAGATGGACTCGTCCATATTGTCCCCCGGCCGGGATATGGACCCGTCCATCTCGTCTCGGGAACAAAAGGTCATCGAGGCGGCCGGACGATGTGAACAGACACACTGACGGATGGGTGATACAGCGCACTCTGCACAAACAACAGACCCCCCACCCCACCACACACACCCGCCCCTCCGCATACCCAGCACTCTGCATCACCATAACGATGACCTCAATCATTTACAGGGGCGGATCCAGACAAACTTCAGGGGGTCATCAGTCGCAGTGCCCCCACCTATACCCAACTATGAAAACTCAACGGATTTGGTCGACTATATGTCGAGGGTGCCCCATTTTTGACATGTCAAATAAGGGCGTAACGTAGCAATTTCGCTCCACAGCCAAATGTTGGTGACCGGGAGGGGGATTGGTCGGCTCGTCAACAAAATAGCATTCTATCTAGTGTAAATTGGTTTCAGAGTGCCATTGCACTGGTGCCCGTGGTCTGGTATATGCCGGACCACCGGGGAGCGCCGGTGGTGCCCCTGGTGGCCCATGCCCCACGTGCCGTGACCCCCTAGATCCGCCACTGATCATTAATCATTTGACCCTTCGATGCCCGTTTTTGCCCACTGTGCCTCCACCAGTGTTAGTCCACCGTGCGGCCAGCAGATCAGCGAAACTGATCACAGCCAAGGTCAGGAGCGGACTGATCACAGCCGAGAGTCAGGAGCGGACTGATCCACAGCCCAAGGTCTAGGATTGCGTACTGATCACGCCGAGTCAGGGAGGCGGACGGAGCGCAGGGCTGCCGCGCCAGCGCAACTCTGCCGAGAACTGACGAGCGGAGAGTACACCCCGGCACGGCACGATACAGCGGCGCGGCGCAACTACTGCCGAGAATAGAGAGCGACAGTAGCACCCACGCACGGCGATACAGCGGCGCGGCCGCAAACTCTGCCGAGAACTGAGAGCGACAGTAGCACCACGGCACGGCACGATACAGCGGCCGGGCGGCGCAAATCGGCCGAGAACTGAGAGCGAGAGTAGCACCCACGCGCACGGCACGATTTACAGCGGGCGGCGGCGGCGCAAACTCTGCCGAGAACTGAGAGCGACAGTAGCACCCACGGGCCGGCACGATACAGCGGCGCGGCGAGGGCAAACTCTGCGAGGAACTGAGAGCGAGCAGTAGCACCCACGGCACGGCACGATACAGCGGCGGCCGGGCAAAACTCATGCGAGAAACTGAGAGCGAGAGTAGCACCCCACGGCACGGCACGATACAGCGGACGGCGGCGCAACTCTTGCCGAGAACTGAGAGCTACGTAGCACCCACGGCACGGCACGATACAGCCCGAGAACTGAGAGCGACAGTAGCACCCACGGCCGGCACGATTACAGCGGCGGCGCGCAAACTCTGCCGAGAACTGAGAGCGACAGCTAGCACCCACGGCACGCACGATACAGCGGCTCGGCGGCGCAAACTCCTGCCGAGAAACTGAGGAGCGACAGTAGCACCCACGGACGGCACGATTACAGCCGGCGGCGGCGCAAATCTGCGGAAACTGAGAGCGAGGAGTAGCACCCACGGCAACGGCACGATACAGCGGCGGCGGCGCAAACTCTGTCGAGACTGAGAGCAGACAGTAGCACCCACGGCACGGCACGATACAGCGCGGCGGCGCAAAACTCTGCCGAGAACTGAAGAGCGAGAGTAGCACCCCACGGCACGGCACGATACAGCGGGCGGCGGCGGCGCAAACTCTGCCGAGAGAACTGAGAGCGACAAGTAGCACCCACGGAGCGGCACCGATTACACGGCGGCGGCGCAAACTCTGCCGAGAACTGAGAGCGACAGTAGCACCCACGGCACGGCACGATACAGCGGCGGCGGCGCAAACAAATTTGAATAGGGGGGAGGGGACATGAGCGACATGAGGACATGAGCTATTTAATCTCAGTAGTAAAAACGCTATGCCACCCCAATCAACCACTGCAATAATGGAAGACAGTGGTGTATTGCATTTGAACAGTTATTGTACAGATATTGCAGCGAAAGTAGTCGGTACTAACTAGTTGCGTCACTAACAATAATCCCCCTGTAATGCATTCAAGTTATTAGCATAATCTAGTGTTTTCTGCATAAAACATTTCTTGAAGTTGGTAAGTACAGCTTCGAGTTACACACCAGACACAGTCAGGCACATTTTTTAGAGACATCAGACATGTTTTCAGCACACATGCATTGCATCAAGCCAAGGGCGACGCCACCTCCCGATAGTTGGGAGGGGGGGGGGGGACGGAGGCATTCTGAAGTCCATTCTTGCCATGCAACGCTTATCTTCTAAAAGGCCTAATGTTGAGGGGGACACGTCCCCTGTCCCCCGTCCCCGGTGGCGGAGCCCCTGCATCAAGCAAATGATGCTACAACGTAATTTTGATTACACTCGACAGTCTTGTGTGGATATTTACACAGTTGCGCTAGCTCCAACATGCGCAATTTCAGATTGTTGACAGATCTGCGTATATTCATTCCAGTTTATGATCATTCGTTTCATGCATCAATTAATACAAACAGTATACAAAATGCGAATTTCATCAACTTCTATACGTTAGTTGCTACATTGTGTAAATGATTTAGCTTGGCGAATCGGAATTGTATTATTTTATCGAATACATGTCCGGCTATGCTGATATGTCATCGATGTTGTTTTAGGTGCAATAATGACAAACCCCATGCATGGTAGCCGGCAGAAGTTTTCGGAAAAAGCTATACGTACCCGGCGCATAACTTTAAACTTAACAACGTAAAAAGTTAAGTTATACGTGCCCGAATTCCGAAAGTTAAACGTGTTCGGCCCTCGCAGTCCAGGGGCGAGCAGGGAGCGCTGAAGAGCGATTGACGATCGCCGCTATCAGGCAAAATAGCCCGAGGTGCTGAAAAATCAGCACGTTCCTGCCGGGGACCAGTTCAAATCTCATAACCGACTTGCTTACTTTGTAACCGACCGGTCACTCAAACGGTTTGGGTACATCATTGGGCACTATGCTGCTTAATCTTCCAATTCAGGAGATGTTTATATCGAAACTGGGGGAGGGGGTCCAAAGTCAAAATGAAACATGTTTATTATTGGAGGAATCCTGAACACATGTAACCGAAATACCGCTAATGATACAAATATTGAACATTAATTTGCATCTATGGTCGGGTAACACGCCTATTTCGGTTTTTGCTTTTCAAGTTGTAAGTGAGTGAAATAACACCATGTGCATGGAAGGGAAAAACAAAGATGGGAGCAGTCGTGAATAGTTTCTCTAGCTAGCAAATAACAAGTGGATTAGGACCGAAAAGGCCCCTGGGCGAGTGAGAGGGCCCTAGAAACTTGCCAAATGGGCCCCTATCCAGCACAGAGGGGACCCCTCTCAGGTCATGTGTTCACCCACCCTAACCCCACCCCGGGTGGCGTGGCCCCTGGTATACGGTACAAGGCCTTGTATTCGGAGAATATTCCGTTATACGGTGAGGCTGACCACGAGCCGACACGAGCATAGCAGGCAACAAGCACCTCTGGTTCAGAAGCCGTGCATGTCATTGAATCAGTCATCAATCATGTTCACTGCCAGCGCCACGCAAATACGCCCCCCAAAAAATGTTCAGCCGTCCAGTGGGGGCCGTCAGTAGCTGCACTAGAAGGCGCCTTTGATTTCAGGCCAACCAAAACACAGGAACCCTTTCAGCAGCAGGAGGCAGCGTGCAAAATACTCAACCATTACGCGGTCAGAATCAAACAGCGTCTGTGTCGCGCTGAAGCATCGTTTCACAATACCACGCGAACAGATGCATGTTACCAGCTCGGCGAGTCTGCGCTGTGGAATGTCTGGAATTCCGCTCCGAGTGACGTCACATCAGTCTCAGAGGCAGAGCTCAGTCGCACGTAGAACACTATCGTATGGCAGTCGGCAGACATGCCTTAGACCAGCCCCGATCGAGGAGCTTAGACCAGTCGATCGAGGAACTTAGACCAGCCGATCGAGGAGCTTAGACCAGCCCCGATCGAGGAGCTTAGACCAGTCGATCAAGGAGCTTAGACCAGCCGATCGAGGAGCTTAGACCAGTCGATCGAGGAGCTTAGACCAATGGATCGAGGAACTTAGACCAGCCGATCGAGGAGCTTAGACCAGTCGATCGAGGAGCTTAGACCAGTCGATCAATAAATTTTGATCTACTGATGATGAGCTATACTAAGCCGTAGAAAATATATCCGGTTCTAAAGTGATGCAGGGCATCCAGTCAAACCCAGAGGCATTTGCTGGACCCTCGTTGGTAATGCTGAAGCCTGCCGGAGTGTAGCACACTACACAGTGAATCGTCTGAGCCAAGCCGAGTCAAAACGTCATGCATTTAAACGCCCAGACGTACACAACACAATGCACTCGTACATTCATAAACTTACCCTCATCACAAGACGGCAACTCGGACGCAGCCAGTCAAGACATGGCCACGACATGAGACCTGGGGTCACAGCCAGGTCAGACACCACTGGCCTCTGCTCACCTCGCAGACCACAGGGTCGCCACGTGTCCCGGCAACACAGGAACGACCCACTCAGAGGTTCGCCAAGACCCACTCAGAGGTTCGCCAAGACCCACTCAGAGGTTCGCCAACAAAGGTGCGCCAAAGATCTATGGAACGAGAATCCACCATGAATCAGGAGAAGAAAGAAGAAGAGAAACGAAATAAGAGACACGAAAGAAGAGGAGAAAGAAGACGATTCGGCTGGCATTCAAGCCACGGGGACCGCACGCGGCTGAGAGCTGTCCTCCGACGCTGAGGGTCAGAACTCAGAGGCGTGCGACACCAGGGACGACCGAAAACGACGCTGCCATGCATGCGATCGACGATAAATTGGTCCGTATTTTCAGCACAATAAAAAACAACTGTCATCTAATTGAGTCAGCCGTCACCAAATGGCACTATTGTCGCTATTCTACCAGATAAAGTGTTGTAAATGCTGTCGAATCTTCGCTTCAGCTTCACATATACTGCTTCCCAACTTCTCCATTTCTCATTCGCTTTGTCATCTGAACTCCGGTCCCTGTCCTTGAACCAAGATGATGCGATCACAATCGGCCTCCGGAACAACTCCTCGAAACAATCTACACAGGAATCCTCTACTCAGGAATGTCGGGTCACGATTTGTATGGCTAATTGGAACGCTCTGATTGTCCCTTTGTCATCCGGTCCCGGCATCCCTGGAGAAGGCGCTTCCAGAGACGAGTCGCCCGCCAAGATGCGACTGTGACAGAAGAAGAATTCGAGGAAGGCCCGGAAATCCGCACGAGCTGCTCAGCACATGGCAGCGCGGTCTGCTAGATGCAGGTGCGGGTGGTGCGTCAACTCGTAAAATCGCACGTGTTTTAGGGCGTGACCGTGCACCAAACGAAAGGCATTTCCGGAGCCGAGACGAGAAGGTGCCTCCCCTCAATCTCGGCAATGGACTCGTCGGCGTGTCTGCGAGACTGCGTCAGCAAAAACGTGACCACGAAACGAACACCGAATTAAACGACGCTGAAATAAATTGAGAGCCAGAGGCAGCCAAGGTAAAAACAGCGCGTGACTAATAAGTGTTTATGACGCTGAAACGGCCGCGGTTAAAACCAGTCACAAAGAAAACTATCACACGGTTGGCAGATAATTATCATTCCACTCAGACGAAGAACATTTTCAGCTTGGGACCTCCACGCAGAGTCCTAAACATAAATCCACTCGACACAAGTCACTGTAGCCCATTAATCAAACAGCGACTACCAATACATATCCCCGAAAAGGCCCCCGCCGAGCACTGACAAGTCCCGAGATGAATCCTCCTCTCGCTCAACGCAGGCGTCTTTGATGCCCCGCGCTGCACGCTTAGTGAAATAAAGCGCCTCTCACGCTGCACGGAGCGCTTACACTGGCGGCGGTTACTGTCGCACGCCTTGCAGAACTGGATTTACGCCAGGTGAGCGGGACACGCCTGAGCGCAGAGCCCCCCCCCACACACACACACACACACACACTGCACGTGCTGCTGTCGCGATGGTGGGGGGGGGAGGGAGTTATGTCCGGACAGAGTCAGAGGCGCGTTATATGAGGATTATAGCCGGGACGTGCAGGACATCCACCCCGGAAGAACCGCCCGCGCACAGGCGACGCACTATAAAAAGACGAAAATTAAAACCAGCACACTCCCCAGAAGTCCTGGAATAGACTCAGTCAGCATTACAGCGATTACAGCAAGGAAGCAGTCCTGTGCTTAAACAGCATTCCCAACAACACAAATATGTTAAAAAATATATTATACCTACTGCTTTCATCACTGTACATAAGAAATCGTTCCAATTCGCACACGCTGAACACAATATAAACCATCGTTTCCAGCACTTTTTCACCTCACCTGTACTCTACCATGTCTTGTCTGATATTCAGCAATCATCGGACCATAGTTCACCTCACAGTCACGGAAGCCCACTCATCTCACGGTGGCGGCACTATCCGGTCCACTGTTAGGCAGGCAGTCAGGGCCAGCGGCGGCCATGGTCACGTGACCACTTGGTGACCTTGAACGGGCCAATGAACAGAGGGACCGGACCCTTCCCGGACCAAGACGGACGCACGGCAACACCTCAGAGCCACGCCGCGACCTGCGTGTCCAGATGGTAACGTGAGTAGAGCTGCCACTTTTAGTAGAAGAGCTGACACTTTTAGACAAACGAACACATAGGTACAGGTGTGTTTTTTAAATCAATTATCGCAGAGGATTGACGCATGCGCAGAAAGCGTATCTGGATTGCCGACTGTCCGTAATATAAAGGTAATTATAGAGTAGGTAAGTACTAAGTAGCAAAACTAGACATAAAGGTCAACTGTTACGAAAGGCATCGAACTTGTAATGCTTGCTTTAACTGACCCATTGATACAAACGTATTATGTTATGCTGACTTGTGTGCTGATCTTCTACGCGAGTTTTAGTTTTCGTAACATATTTCTGACTGGTTGCATGCATTCTGATGATGATTGGAGGTTTAAGGCGGCGACAACTTAAGGTCATCATTGCCACCCAATTTTCACAAAGTACTAGAATACAACACAGTAAAAGACAGTCACGAGCAACAGAAAGACTCGTCAGAGGGGTAACGAGAAGCCAGGTCAGGAGGGACGGAAGAGGTGGGACGATAAGCTCATAACATGAAGCCAAGGCACCGTACCGGGGGCTCAGTAGGACTGATGAGTGATGAGATATCCAAACTGTATTCAGAATCCAGATCCAGACGCATGGGTGGAGAATTTCAGGAAAAAAAGCTTGTGAGGCAAAGTGTCATATTGGCTGGCTGTTTGGCATGGCTGAGGCGAAAAATTGTTATTTTAACGCCAAGAAACCTTCAAATCTGACAAAAGTTGGTTGGGCAAAACACAAAGTTGGTGCTGCAGTTGCCCCACCAACTTCCCTAAAAGGAAACTCCATCTATGTGGGTCACGCTGCATGACATCTCACAGACGACCATTTGTGTCCGTGGCTTATCTAAAAGTGATCACCACTGCCTCCCCCCCAGTTGTATCACCATTGCTAACGTCGGGTTGCAACAACGGCTTGTCTCCAGACAGCGACTCCAGACAGCAAGTCCAGACAGCGTCTCCAGACAGCAAGTCCAGACAGCGTCTCCAGACAGCGAGTCCAGACAGCAAGTCCAGACAGCAAGTCCAGACAGCAAGTCTAGACAGCGTATCCAGACAGCGTCTACAGACAGCAAGTCCAGACAGCGTCTCCAGACAACGTCTCCAGACAGCGTCTCCAGACAGCGACTCCAGACAGAAAGTCCAGACAGCGTCTCCAGACAGCGTCTACAGACAGCGTCTCCAGACAGCGTCTTCAGACAGCAGTTTCGGTGACGGTGTTTCCTCACATGCATGTCTGGAATTTTCAGCGAGCTGCAGTGCAGGCATTACATCCGCGTGCAGATGACGTCACAGGTCGCAGATGACGCCGCATATTCACGACATTCGAATGCATGGCGATGGTGGACCAGTCGGTTTGATGAAGTCACATCCCGAAACAAAGACCGGGGAGCGGGTGAGAAATGGATGACTGTTCACG
The DNA here is from genome assembly GCA_014673585.1 of Semibalanus balanoides. NCBI lineage: Eukaryota > Metazoa > Arthropoda > Thecostraca > Balanomorpha > Balanidae > Semibalanus > Semibalanus balanoides. The sequence goes on along the minus strand of VOPJ01005490.1, from coordinate 812,257 downwards.
AATGTTGCTCGTTAATTTGCATGGCGCATTGCGATATCAATCGTGGCGTCACGGCCGTCAGTTGATTTTACACACATAGAGCAGCGATTTGCTGTGGCTATTGAAAAATGACGCTGAAGAAGCGCATTTGGTAAATCTTCCCCGTCATATGAGGAGACATACCTGTTTTCGCCCAACCTTCTCATCGACAAAAAATCGTTAGTTCATAACAAATATTTGTATCACTTGACTTCGTCTATTAGTGGGCACAGTGCCTGTTGGCGATATGAAGGAATAAACGAAAACATGAAAATGAATATCTGCAGCAGATACTGATTTTGCGGATAATCTAGCACGCATACTCAGTAATGTTCAGTGGGAAAAGTTGTTCCCTCATAACTAATTTTGGGGAGCAAATGGTATAAGCTCAACACAAGAGTACCTATGTATTGGACGTGAACTGTAGGAGCAAGAAACGGTTGAAATAATTAAACCACAATCCTCTCAACATATAAAGACACCATACTTCCTTTCTCGGGCCTAATCATAACATGCATTACAGACAGCCGACGCCATCCCACAGCACGCAACGACTCAAACGATAAGCTGCTCCGTGTCAGGGGCGTGACACCGAGCTGACTCCGCACCGGTCCTGTGTGACGTCACTAGGACGTACGACTCAATACGATAAGCTGCTCGCGTCAGGGCGTAGAACCGAGCAGACTCCGCACCGGTCCTGTGTACGTCACTAGGACGTCACGACTCAAACGATAAGCTGCTCCCGTTCAGGGGCGTGACACGAGCAGACTCCGCAACCGGTCCTGTGTTGAACGTCACTATGACGTCACGACTCAAGACGATAAGCTGCTCCGCGTCAGGGGCGTCGGACACGAGCCAGTACTCCGCACCGTCCTGTGTGACGGTCACTATGACGTCACGACTCAAACGATAAGCTGTCTCCAGCGTCAGGGGCGTTGACACGAGCAGAAACTCCGTCCACCCCCGTCCTTGTGTGACTCACTAGGACGTCACGACTCAAAACGATAAAAGCTGCTCCGTGTCAGAGGGCTTCGTGACACCGAGCTGACTCGCACCCGGTCCTGTTGTGACGTCACTAGACGTCACGACTCAAACGGATTAAGCGCTCCGTGTCAGGCGTTGACACCGAGCTGACTCCGCACCGTCCTGTGTGACGTCACTGGACGTCACGACTCAACGATAAGGCGTCTCCGTGCTCAGGGTGGCGTGACACCGAGCCTACATCCGCACCATGGTTCCTGTGTAACGTCACTATGACGTCACGACTCAACGATAGCTGCTCCGCGTTCAGGGGACGTGACACCGACAGACCCGCACCGGTCCTGTGTGACGTCACTAGGACGTCACGACTCAAACGATAAGCTGCTCCGTGTCAGGGGCGTGACACCGAGCAGACTCCGCACCGGTCCTGTGTGACGTCACTAGGACGTCACGACTCAAACGATAAGCTGCTCCGTGTCAGGGACTGCACCGAGGCCACTCCGCACCGGTCCTTGTGACGTCACTAGGACGTCACGACTCAAACGATAGCTCCTCCGCCGTCAGCGGCGTGACACCGAGCTGACTCCGCAACCGGTCCTGTGTGACGTCACTAGGACGTCACGACTCAACGATAAAGCTGCTCCGTGTTCAGGGGGCCGTGACACCGAAGCTGACTCCGCAACCGGTCCCTGTGTGACGTCACTAGGACGATCACGACTAAACGAATTAAGCTGCTCCGCGTAGGGGCGTGGACACCGCAGCTGACTCCGCACCGGTCCTGTGTGACGTCACTAGGACGTCACGACTCAAACGATAAGCTGCTCCGTGTCAGGGACGTGACACCGAGCCTACTCCGCACCGGTCCTGTGTGACGTCACGATGACGTCGCGTATGTGCCAGAAGCCCGCGTCGTCAGCCCGGAGACGGCCGGGAGTGAGTCAGGCCGCCCGTGACGCCGGTGGTGGACGAGAAAGCCATAGTACCGGTCACGGTACTCGGAGCGGGAGATCTCAGTCTGAGATGTGCTGCAACGATGACGAAAGTGGCAACCAGTGCGCTATAAACGTGGCGAGTCTGGCTCCGGGTACATGAGCTGCAACGGCATTGTGCAGATTTCGGAAATACAAGAATATAAATAGTGAGTCGCAATTAGCCAGGGAGCCGAATGTGTACCCGCGTATCGCAGCATCAACATTCTGCCGGTCATAAATGTACGTGATTTAGGAACCATCTATTCAGGCCATTAAGGAGCTGATAGGGCTTCCGTCGTGGCCGTGGGCCGTGGCTTCCCACTAGAAAGCTCACGACGACCGGCCTAGCATCGACTAGGTTTCCGACGACCACCCTAATATCGACCGACCTAGTTTCCTATAGGCCAAGATCGGTCACGTCACAGGGATGACGTTTTGCATTATTCTTATCGTGCTCGAGCACCCCCAATCAGGACTGAACATCCCATAGTTAAATGACTCAAAAACAAATGTGATATTTTCATATCTACCTTCCCCCCCTGCTCACTCTTTACTAAGCTCTCCGATCAGCCGCAAATATTCCCTTTTCATGGCCAGCCACAGACCCACGCCACCAAATGTAATCATATATCGCCTCACACCAGAACACTGTGAGGTGTGTGTAGGGGGGCCCCCTCACAGCAGAGTGACGCCCGAGGCCATGTTGTGTCGCCTTCGATAAGGCGGCGCCGCCATTGTGCATTGTGTGAGCACGCGAGCACGAGAGCGCGCTCTCCGACACCAAACAAGCACAGGCCTCAACACAACAACTCACGGCGGCCCAGAGCGAGCGCAGCGGTCAGGCACGTGTCGGGCTCGGGTCAGGGGCACGTGTCAGACAGGCACGACTGGTCACGCGGCCGGCCAGTGTGTGTTTGCCCCCCCCCCCAGCGTGTGTCGGTAGAACACTCAACAGTAAACCCCACAGTCGAAACATCTATTGAAGTGGAGGACGTGACATGACGCGAAGGACGTGACAGACAGACGTGAGGACGTGCCATGACGTTAGGACGTGACAGACGTGAGGACGTGGCAGACAAATGGACGTGAGGACATGGCTGACGTATGGACGTGAGGACGTGACGTAGCGTGAGGACGTGGCTGACCGACGTCCGTGACTGGCGGTGGTATCGGGGCTTTACAGCGACGAACGGGACTAGGACGAGGTCGGTCGTGACAATAGACGTGGACTCGGTACGTGAGTGCCGTATCATTGCTACTGTCGTAGACTTTGTGGTGATCAATTTCGCGGAAAGAGTGGTATTAAATAAGTAACATTATCTTAGTATACTTTAATTCAGTTTAGGCATTGAGGCTCAACAGAGCTGTTGAGCCTCAATGCCTCAATGCTCAATGCCAGAGCTCTCTGGCATTGAGACAACCCGCGCGCTGCGCAGATCCTTCCGGATTATCCCGTGTCACCGAGTACAAAGGACGTCAGCATGGCACACTTTCCTCGAGCGATATCACCGAAATTGCAGCACAATTTTCAGCCACGCTCTCGTGACACAACTGACCCAGAAACATTCACCCAGAAACACCAGACACCCAGAAACATTCCGACGCACAGCCACGGCAGCCCCCTCTACCCTCCCCCTGTCGTCACTGCTGGCGCTGCCTCTGCAGCCGGAGACTGACCTCAGCCGGAGACGGACCTCAGCCGGAGACGGACCTCAGCCGGAGACTGACCTCAGCCGGAGACTGACCTCAGCCGGAGACTGACCTCAGCCGGAGACGGCCCTCAGCCGGAGACTGACCTGGTGCCAATCTCTGACCGGACCAGAAATACAGACTCGATCCAGAGATCCAGCCTCGATCCAGAGATCCAGCCTTGATCCAGAGATCCAGAGATCAAGACTCGACCCAGGGACAGATAGTTGCCGATAAATTTTCGGTTCAGGGCAGGGTATCTTTCCAGTTTCCTCCCACTTCCCAGCAAAGGGGGTCTTGGCCAAAACGGGGGTCCGGAAAAAAGTCGAGTTTTATACCTACTAAAAACACTAAAATCAGGTCCTGGGGCAGTCTGAGAACAAGGCGAGAGATGGCGGGAGGCAGCTGGGGCACATGAATAGACAGACCTGCCTCAGCCGTCCTCAAAGCCGGCCGAGACATACTCAGTAGGCGGTGGGGAGGGGACTGGAACCCCTGTGTACCCCCGCCTCACCCGAGTTCCTGTATCCGACAAAATCGTACTGCAGTCTACCACTGTGTTATCCGGCGCTGACACGTACCCCGGAAAACGGGCCGCCGGCCGGCCGGTCCGGTCCGACCCTGCCTGTCCGGCGCTGACAGGTATCTGCTGAGTCAGTTTACCTTGCGCCGATCTCGGCAGGAATGTGAAACGGAGAAACAGTGGCAAAGGTCACCCCCAGTAACGAGACAAAGAACGTTGATCTGGGTAAAGTTGGCGAAGAGTGGAGAGCATAGCACGAATAAGGAGTGGCATACGAGAGCGGAATTGGGACAGACTGCAAGCAATTTACAAGTTATTGTAAATTAACAAGTTATTGTCTGTGTCAGTAAAATGCTTGAAGCAAATAATCGAGTCCATTTTATAAGCAGATGTTAAGAAGCATATCTCGCATATTGGACACGTTAATGTGTCAGTGGCACCCGAATGTGAACTTGCGCTACCGCCGCATTAAGCCTGTTAATAGCACCGCCATTAAAATGATACCATGTCACCGCCAGCAAGACCAGTTAAAGCCAGCGTGACTAACCAGCTCTGGAGTGTCTGCCGGCTTCATGACCGAGTCCTGAACTCTGTGAAAAGCCACCGTCCCAGGTCCAGAGAGGCTCAGACTGCTCACCTGGAAACAGAACAGAACATCGTTAGTTTGATTGCTCGTACATTGCATTGCACAAAACACACTTGAACACATCGACAGTAAATAGACGACACTCGAGGTTCCGATGGCACGCACGCGGTCACGTTTTCATAGTGGCCCTAGTTAATTTTGCAAGCAGAGAAAACGCGACAAATGCCCGCAAAAAACATCATCAAAACAGAACTGTTCTATTGATGCATTGTCTTTGACACAGGCTGACGGCGACCGCGATCTCAAATATCATGGCTGATGCCAGATGAGAAGATGATCCTCCAACCCCCAGGTCCAGTTTTCTCCGTCAAAAGTCAGCGGGTTCACTGAATGTACTGTTCAACAAACCGACAAAAATACATCCTCAAACATCACTGATGGCCACGACTGACGTCAATGAGTATCTTTTCCACAGACATTTTTTAGAATGATTTGCTATATTATTGAGTCATTCACATACACTCTACCCCCTTAAATCACCACACGAGCATCACAGACGCCGAACGTGGGGAAACGCGCACTTCACAGGCGCCTTACGGTGGTTCCCAGGGGGCGCATGATGCGGCATTTCCTGCACCAATCAACGCTAATCGTCCTGAAGGCCTCGCAGCTGCGTCAGTCGGGCGTTCGGACCCCCTCCCCCTCTCATACCCACAGCAGGTTAAAAATGCAGCCTGGTGGCACAGCTTGGCTGGAGCCTGCCAGCTCCGCGCGTGTCAAACCCGTATCGATCAAACCTCAAAAGGCGATCCCTAGACACCCGGCAGAGACAACGGACAGCTCACAGCCACGTGAAGTGGCGGGGGCAGGTCCTTTGCGTCAGAAAGGCAGGTCGAAGTGGCTCAAGTTTGGACCGTGACAAGTCGCCGAGTCAGCCAAGGGAGTGGGTAGCGGGGCGAGCGTTGGCGTGGGCAGGGGGAGGGAGGGGATGATAAACATGTTTTCAAGATATTTCATCAACCACGACGTGCCGACTCGTGGCTCTCACCAAATTCCACAGAGCTCTCCCCGACTTCTAGTGTGTTGCACACAGTTGCTCGTTCGATCTGCGGTGATTCCTCCATCCTGCGGTCTGCCCAAGCGCAATATCCATCATAGCGTTCACCACCGTGCAGATTGGAGAATGGCATGTCCGTCACCTTCACCAAACCGCAGGATGAGCTTCTGACCTTTCATTGCAGTGAAGCGCCACAGCGCCGCAATATCTCCAACTTCCCCACCGTAACGGACCCTTTGCAAACAGCCGCGATCCACCGCCAACAGCCACAATCCGAGACGGTGACATGAAGGGAGTTCCCTTCCCCACACAGCGGTCGCTCACCCCATTGCAGGCGCTATTTCTGCGCACCGAATACAGCCGCAGGCGCTCGTCTGCCGTTTACGCGTCCGCCCGGATGTGTACACCCCGACATACACACACAGCCGGCGTCGGCCCTGCAGCTATGTTTGCCGAGCCCCGGGGCGAGTCAATTAACCCTTACTGGCCGGCGGAGCAACGCAAACAAACCGCCCAGATAACGCCCCGTCGGAGCACGACTCCCCGCGGCGGAGGTGCCCCGTCAGCGATGGCACGCGCAGCAGCCAGAGGCGGTGTCAGGGACGAAAATGTACAGTGAAGGTAGGCAAAGAGCACGAGCCGAATAGTAATTTTCCTGCGAAAGAAAAAGTTTTAAATGTTAAAAAAGAAGCAATATGAACACGATGCAATACAACTAGTCAACAAGGGAACAATAGCAAGAACATGATAAAATACAATGTTCAGCTAAAATAGCACCATAGTTTTCCGCTGACAAATTAAACCAACCAGATCGTACCCTCCGTTTCTTCATCTCTGGACACGCCCGTGGCAAATCCCTCGGATAATCTTGTCCGGACGCCGGAGGGTACGCCGTTAATTGCCTGCTGGAAATCACCTCTGTCCGACGGTGGCCAGGAATAGCTGCCGTGTGAGGCTGGGCTGATCCCTGCAGCAGCCGGCTGGCGATCCATCACTGACCTGTCGGCTGGGCATCTCACGTGGCCGCCCGCCACGCCGCCATCAGGGACGCCAACAGGGCCGCTTTTTACAGGAATGACTCGAGCCGGCGAGGAAGGCACGCGGAAGCTGAAGAGCTCCAGTGATGCAGAGGAGCTGAAGAAAATCCACTGGCATCGGCGCACGCGGAGCGAGACTTGACACAGCCGTCGGATTAGAGAGATTTATCAATGTGAGGTAAACAGCCCCAGCAGTGCCGACAGAAACCGCATGACCGCAGATTTAAGTCCCTGACTTTTTTGGGGGGGTGACGATGGATAAGCTGACAGCAGAAAATGAAATCAAAATCCGGTAAAACCGGAGCCAACAGACAAGACGGAGCCTGACGAGAGCCGATCGTGCTCGATCTTGGCTTCTCAGAAGCACCCCGACATGTCGAATTGACTCAATCAGAGTCCATTGGCACGTAACTGGCGGAAAACGCCGCAGAACGGGGGCGCAGAGTGCCACCGATTGCAGAGAGACGACGATCGAGGCCGCCCCCTCAACAGCACACCAATACAAAGTCGATGCAATGACCCGACCGATGATTTAGCAGCAAATTATTTATTAGCAGCAATTATTTAGCAGTGTTAGAGAATAAAAGTGATTCAACCAACTTTGCATAAAAATACGTTCTGACATATATAAGTATTGTTCACCCAAGCGACTAAGCAGGTGAATATACTTCCAAAATAAATGTCCACCAGGGAAAGGAGCAGATAGCCTATGCCTGCCATGCCTCCCCGGTGATAACATCTACAGACCTGTGGCCACTACCGGTCCGTGTGAGTCTGTGTGAGTCCGTTGGAGCCCCTGCCGACATACCACGCATAGCTAACTACACCCCTCCGGCGCCGGGCCGCCACTGCCACCGGGCGGGACCGGCCGGGCGGGACCGGCCGGGCGGGACCGGGCCACCGCATAGGAGGCGGGGCCGCGACGAAAACTGGGGGCACCACCGCGCCAGGCCGACCGAACCGGCTTTGATTTCACGGCCCACCTCCGCGTTATGTGCCGGTATTATCAGCGAACAGCCGGGGGTCCTCCGACTCCCTCGCCGGGCGGAGTTCAGCCACCGTTCGGACGCTCGTTGTGCGTCGACCGGAACCAACCCTTTGGTGCGCCCCACCCCGGCAACCGTCCCGAGTGCTGTTCAAGGGTTCCTGCGGCCGGGCGGCCAGCCGCAGCCGTTCCGCTAGGCGACGCTAGCGCCGCAGCGGAGAGGAGTCAGGGGGGCAAGAGTTTGCTGTAATGCTTTTTCCTTATGGCGGAGATATTTGTCGGCCTGTAACCTCAAAACAGTGAGTTAGCGCATTGGAGGTTTGAGATGTAGAGATACTCGTGATGAATACATGGACAGAAATATTCAACCGAAGTTTGAGGCATACTGTCAAATACTCGCCCATACGCATAGGAAAGCATTGCGTGCGAAACTCCTTTCCTCTCCGCTGCGGCGCTGGTGTCGCTTGCATTGGGAACGGCTGCCGGGCGGCGCGCAGCTGGAGTAGTTTTCGTCTTAACTATAGAGGTCAAATGGTCCGGCACCCGTCCGTGCCGTCCCGGTGCCTGTCCGGTGTCCTGTCCGGTGGTCTGTCCCCACCCATAGCCGGTGCCTGTGCCTGTGCCGGTGCCTGTCCCGGTGCCGGCGGGGAGCTGATGGCCGAGTTTGAGTGTTTTCGGCAGCGCCCTCCCCACCCGCTCAGGAGGAGCGTTCCCGTCCCATTGTGGCGCAGCCGGCGTCGTTCGGCTGGAACAACAGACGCGGTCGGACCCCGCCAGCCACTGGTGGGGAGGTGGGGGGAGGAGGGTCCTCTCATTGTCCTCCGATGCCGACAGATTGCAGAGTGGCGTCCGGCTGCGGTGATACTGACAGGAGGATTGAAACGCGGTCGTAGTAACGTGGTTAGCGTGCGGCTGGCAGCGTTGTTTTCATTAGGAGGGCATTGATCGACGCATTTGCACAGATTAGGCGGCGGAAAGCGACAGATGGCCGTCTGGATATTGATATTAGGCACCGGTGAAAGTACAGTTGGCAAGTTTGGGAAATTACATGCAAACAGAAGCAAATTTTCGGATGACAGTTGTTTGATATTTATCAAACTCGAAAAAAACACGTTCAGTTCACGCGAGCGCAGCATTACAAATTATAACCTAGTAAACAAGAGCAACATCGGCTTTTGGAGCCTCCAGTGCGCGCTTGACCGATACAACAAATGTCGAAGGACATTGGGCTGGCCATTTCACTCTCCGGGTCTTGATATAGGGCCCGGGTCCTTGTGAAAAGCCTGGGCAGTTGACCATGAAATGACGGTCGACAGGACGGTGGGGGCTGGGGAGCCATGGACAGAGGGACGGAGAAGGGACGGAGGGACGGAGGGACGGACGCTCTCTTCGGAGGAGGGCACAGGACCGGAAAATCGCCACTGGACGTACAAAAGACCAGATTTATTTCGGTGACATTTCTGAAAGAACCGTTCCCCGCTGTCATGTCATCAGCGAACGAATAGCTACATCTTTCGGGGCGGTTTTTAGACTCCAGAACGCGAGCCTATTCGAGACTGAGTTTTACCCCAGGATAGCATGCTGTTTCTCTCGTCATCCAATAAGTCAAACCGTTCGCTTGCGTTCACCAGTGCCGTGAGCAAAACCGTGGCAGCTATGAGTCAGTCATCGGCCCATCCCATCCCATCCGTACACCGGCAGTGGCGGAGACAGCTGCAAAAGCGAGACTGAGAGACAAAAGAACAGATGTTCTCACGCTGCACCCGATTTTCGGCACAATCGTCCTCAATTTCATGTGATCAGTCACCGTTTGTTGCTCGCTCCAGCCCGAGTTTACGTGCACGTGTCAGCATCGCCACACAAACCAGAACAAACCACACTAACCACACAAACCAAAACAAACCACACCAACCAATGGCGGCTTCCTCGGCCGCAAATGGCCGTCTCGAATCCTTCAATCGGCGGCGTCTGGCAGCTCTCGACCCGTGCTGCCGAGCATCAGTAAATAACCTCACTTATCCTTCGCGCCGCCATCTGTTTCCCGCGTGGACAGCGTTCCGTTTTTGTCAGGTGCGCCGTGATGAGGGGGCCAGTTTTTGTGAAGCAGCCGTTCGACGCCGGACATGGCTTCTGGGAGCGGGCGAACCCGAGGGGAGGGGGAGGGGAGGGGAGGGGAGAGGGAGGGGAGGGGAGAGGTGTGGGCGTCCCGCCTGCACCAGCGAACTCGGCACCGTGCGGCTACGCAGGACTTGCGAGAGAGGCGGCACCAGCGCCCGAACCTACGGTGGGCACAGAACCATCTGACAAACCCGCCCGACAAATCAAGACATTGACACCCGCCGACATCAGACATCTGACACACAGCCCGGACCTCAAGACATCTACACGCTCAGCCGACATTCAGACAATTTCTGACAAACCGCCGGAACATCAGAACATTCTGACACACCAGCCTGGACAATCAAGAAATCTGACACACCAGCCGGACATCAGCACCATCTGACAGCACAGCCGACATCAAGACCATCTGACACACAAGCCGGACATCAAGACATCTGAACACAGCCGGACATCAGACATCCTGACAAACACCGGACATCAACATCTGACACACAGCCGGACATCAGAACATCTTTACATCACAGCCGGACATCAGACATCTTACACACGCCGGACATCAACCATCTTACACACATGACCGGACATCAGACATCTTTAACACACAGCCGGACAGATCAGACATCTTAAAACACACAGCCGGACATCAGACATCATTACACACAGCCGGACATCAGACATCTGACAAACCGCCGGACATCAACATCTGGAACACACAGCCGACATTCAGACATCTGACACACAGCCGGACATAGAACATCTGAACCCCCAGCCCGACATCAGACATCTGACAAACCGCCGGACACATCAACATCTGACAAACAGCCGGACAGCAGAATCTGACACACAAGCCGGGACATCAGACATCTGACACACAGCCGGACATCAGACATCTGACAAACAGCCGGACATCAGACATCTGACAAACCGCCGGACATCAGACATCTGACAAACTGCTGGGCAGAGCTCTGCCCACAGCGTCCCACTGCAACTGGGGACGTGTTAGTACTAAGTACCCCTCTAAAAGTTTATCAATACGAAACTCTAACAGGAGAGGCTGACGAGAAACAAAACGCAGGCAGACGGCACTGCCTGAACGAAACAATCATGGCGACAAATCGATAATCTGAAGGAAGCAACGAGCCGTCCGTCTGCAGATGGCATTGGTACTAGTGGTGCCAGTTTCAGAAAATATTTGTCCAATGTCCGACCGATGTCCAAGACCATGGTCAGCTGTCCGTCCAAAACTGTCCGAAAATCATTGTCCGAAGTTTGTCCGAAAGCAGGAAAAATGAATCATGTGGAATGTAAAACATTCAGTGTGTCAATCCAATATATGCATAGCATGGGCATTGTGTCAAATATCGCTACAGTTAAAGGAAATAGTTCACCTTCAACATGGGTTATTGAACTGAGATAGCAGTTTTGTAGCCCGTGTTGAAAAACCCTTGAACTGCAAGTTTTCTGGGCTGAAAGGGCTCTCCAGCCGAATATATTTGACTTTTTGTCAAAGTAATGTGGGCCATAAATAAGGAATGTCAAGAATGTGGGCCTGACACACCTGGGCAAAGGCCATACAGTAATCTTATGCGACTACTTTCCAATATATGATTGGCTGAGCCACGTTTGGCGTTGCGGACAGTACGCATATAGTTTTGATTAAATTAATAATGTACGTCCTTCTGTCCTGAATCGGCGCGATGTATGGCTATTTTTAACATTATGAAAAGAGGTTGTATTTCAAAATATAGTCAAATCGTGTTCGAAAAAAAAATCAAAGGTTAATTATTTCCTTTAAGATTTTCGAAAGCCACAATCATCATATATCAATTTATGTACAGGAAAATATGTATTAATAAAAAGCAACTGGGTAAGTGATTTTCACGACAAGCCATCCTTGGGCATTAGATGTCCGAAAATGTCCAAAGAAATATGCTTTTGTCCGTCCGAAACCGAACCGATCTTCGGACAATTTCGAATTTCCGAAAATGTTTGCACCGATTGGCACCACTAATCGGTACACGAAGAAGTCCAACTGTCGCAAAGGGACCACACAAGAAAACGGGAAACATAACTGTTCCGTACATCTGTGTCTAACGAAATAAAACGGGAAACACGGCCGTCCAGTACGTCGGTGTCTAAGTTTCTACATTATCCAGAAGCCAGAAGGCATTATCTATAAGACTTGTGATAGATTGCATTAACGGACTCGACCTGTCCTCACGAGGTCTCGCTCCAACTGTTCGGCGGATCGGGGTTCCCTGCTGCCCTGGACTACAGCATACCTGCTTTGTAAATGTAACGAACTTAAAATACAGCTGAAACACAAGTAAAAGGCAGCGAACCCAGATCTCTATCGGGGCCCGACAGGTCCACTTCACGACGGTTCATAGAGCTTATTGTATTGATTCAGCTTGTCAGACTTTTAGCCAGACAATGTCAGCGAAATAGTCACATTCTTAGTGCAGCTGTGAACTTGGCCGATGTTTTATCATTGTCACCTGAAAGAGAATTTCAGTGAAACGGTCCCATTCTTCAGGCAGCTTCAACCTTAGTCAATGCTGTGCCCCCGTCTCGCCAGTCGCCTGAATAATACAAATGTCCACCAGTCCGTGGGACCACGCGGCTATTACCCACTCTAACCAGCTGAACCTGTGACCCTCTGGACACCCTGACACGGGGGACAGACACCCTGTCACCCCGATAGACAGTGGTTGTCTGTGTTATGTCTTCCCTTCAGTTGGAAATACTTTGCCGTTAAGTCTTGCTTCCACCATGTCCCCCTCCCCCCCCAAAAAAAAACGCGAGGCAACGTCACGCCAGCGATGTCGTGACGTCAGAGCGCCGATGCAAACTGTTAAAGTAGGTAAGACCAGCATCAGTACCAGACTCTGTGTCCTGTGGTCGCCATCCATCTATAAGTTAACGTCCACGATACACGTTTACGGTTACGTCAACGTTTGTGTCTACGTCTACGTCTGCTTTTGCGTCTGTTTGATCTACTTCTGCATCTACAGTGCACCGCAGACGAAGTAACATCTCCGCACGCGCGGCGAGCTCCGTGTCAACTGGCGGTAATCGGTATCCCTTGCTGACACCGTATACGGTACTGACGCCTGGGGCGCGTGTCGGCGCTGGCTGCCGACAGCGGATGACGTCATCCGTGACCCGCCGCGCGCCGTGCTTGAGGGGCGGAGACGCCGCCGGAAGTCACACATTCCGTCGGCGGCAGGGGAAATTCCACCGGCACGAAATAACAGGAAATTGCAGAGGATATACAAAAATAGACAGTTTAAGGATAAGTATGGTTCATGTGAGGTTTAGACTTTATAGTTTATATAATAGAGTCATATCAGTTTCCTGGAAGTGTCACCAGGATGCCAAGGGATCACGAGCAGAAAGGTAAATGTAAAATGTTAAGCAAGATGATTGTAATACTTTGTCATAACTTAATTGTAGTTTATCTGAATCATAGAATCCAACGCACTTGGGCAATTAAGAACACAAGAGTAAGTGATACTGCCACGATCCTGTCAAATACCATGATGATGATTATTGTTTATAAGCGCGCCGACAACGAAGGCTATATCGCGCCCCAGTCAAAATCAGACGCCAGCACATTGTCTCTTATGTGATACTCCATAGGGGCGGATCCAGGGAGTGGCCGCAGCCTCCCCCCCCGCCGCCAGAACGCCAGAAGGGCGCCCCACAGGCTGTCCGTCTCCGGGCGCCCGGGCGCCAAGCCCGTGAACACTCAGAGTTCCTATTTTCACTACAGGGCGCCCCTCAGACTACTTTGGCGCCCCTATCAGAATAACAGGGCGCTCCTCAGTTGAAAGGCGCCCCTTAATATGCCTCCGGATACCTTCATAAACAATCCTGCATCCATCTTTGATACTCCACGCATGACTTACATGACGTAGATAACATAGGCCCTGACCAAACTGTCGTCAGCACCCATATCACGTCTCACGTCCACCCATAGAACGGCAGGGACGTCCACGTCTCACGTCCACCCATAGAACGACAGGGACGTCCTATGGGTGCAGACGACAGATCGATCAGGGCCATAGCCTACGCGTCAGATGTCCAACTCTGCTGTTTGTCCGTCGTCATCATGGCAACGCAGCAGTCGTCGCCATGGCAACGTGCCGGTGCGCACTCAGCGCAAAACTCTCCCGGGAATGTGTCCGCAAAAGCCGCTACATGTAACACAGGGCATTTAACAGAGTAGGCGCCGACGAACGCAAATAGAGTGTCAGACAGAGATGGTAGACAGCGATGAGCGATCAGACAGCGTTTGTGAGCACACCGCACACTACCCTCGTCAGGACGCGAGTCCAGGATTTCGGGCAGGGGGGCATACAAAAATGCACCCTCCGGGCCCATTGGCGAGACCTGGCTCAGGGGGGGGGGGGCGCTCACGCACCCCCTGGATCTGCGCCTGCTGGTCTTTAAAACACAATGAGTTGTTATCTGTTTGCCTTTCATTCTAATGAAAACCCAAACGAACGCCTTCATAATACCATCCGCCAGTCAACTGCCCCGTCAGAACGAGACAAATCACCAATCTTGCACCGTCTCTCTCATCGCCGCCATCGGCAGAGCCCGACACAGCTCAGGGGGCAGGTTGGTATAAAAACGGCTGGCCGCAGCCCCCCCCATCTTGGCGGCAAGAGTGATCGCCCGCAGCACTTCTGGAAAATATACAGCGTCTTTCCGAGGCTAAGCCGTTCCTCGGAGCTATAGAGTCAACAAGTTTTTGTTCGGGACTGGTTGCAAGATACGGTGTGAGGGAAAAGTCAAGCGATAAAGTAAGCACGAAGATACATTTCTTAGCTAGGCGATCGCTTTATCTAAGTCTTAGTATTTTCATGTCCCAAAATAACTCACGAAAAAAAGAACAATAAAAACAATAACACCATTACAAATAACAATAAAAAGAAAAAAACGCAGCCTTGCCAATGACTCAGCGCACTGTAACATTGTACGAACTCAAATACCTCAACCGTTCCGTAGATACTCGCGTAACGTTTACGATTCACCGAAAAATACGAGTGAATTTGCGATCCTCGGGAAAATACGAGCGAGCGATCCAAGGAAAAGAACGACTGCGCGATTCCACGAAGAAGTAAAAATACACTCTGCGGTTTTGCGGCCGGGGAAGCAGCCATCCGACGGTTCCCCGCGCCCCGCGGTCGGTAACAAATCGCCTCCGGCTGTTCTGCGGGAGTGTGCGCTCCTCCTGAACAGCAGGCGGCGACACGGCAGGTTCGCCGGGGCACGTGACTCAGGCAGGGGGGGGGGGTGACGGTGACACAGGTACAGGTCCGCCTGCCATCACAGCCAGGTCACTCTGTGGGACAAGTTTATCATTCATGTTAACACTAACGGGCCTGAAGACGTGTGCATATGCGTGTGCGTGTGCATGTGCGTATGCGTATGCGTATGCGTATGCGTATGCGTATGCGTATGCGTATGCGTATGCGTATGCGTATGCGTATGCGGTATGCGTGTGGTGGCGTAGGTGTGTCACGGAAGTCAGTTTAAGAGGAGGCGCTATGCCAAAAGGGCTACGATTTTCCTTCGCCGAGAAACACTACTCATGCGCCCAGACAGTGACTGTCCGGTCCGGGCGGCCGGCCAGGCCAGATAAACTGTGGGGGGGGGGAGTGCCGGCTGAAAACCCGCTGTGGGTGGCCCATTTTCCGTCACTGACAGCGGATGCGGTTCCGTTACACCCTCGAACCCGCCACTCGCGCCACTGGCCGAGTTTCCTCACACAACAGTTCCCTCAACTCCATGTGACCAAGTTTGATCTCAGCTTGATTTAGATAACAAGGTATCAGTTAAAGCAATGTCCATTTTAGTTTTAGTATGACTTGATGACAATCTGAGACATTTGGCCGGATTAACGCAATCAACAGAGCAGTCCATGACGTCATATCAGTTACGATCGGCCTTGGATCATGTCGCGATGCAATGGTCGTAGCCGCGCGTGAAAATCCACTGCAAAGCCGCCGCTACCGTTTCACTTCCGGTGGTGCGCCAGTCCGGAACCATGCACTGTAGTGACTTCCGCCATTACCGGAAGTGGGCACAGCACGACAGCGCTGCCGCCACCGTAAACAGAAAACTCCCGCGGCTCATGACAGCGCTGCCGCCGCCGTAAACAGAAAACTCCCGCGGCTCATGACAGCGCTGCCGCCACCGTAAACAGAAAACTCCCGCGGCTCACCGCAGCGTGACTGGGCGATGAGTTCACACCGGGGATGAAGTTCTATAATGGGTGATAAGGTCCCGTGGGTGATAATGTCTTCTGGGTGATAAGGTCACATAGGTGATGAGGTCACCTAGGTAAAGCCCAGACACGGTTCAGACCAGTCCGTACCGCGATGCATAGGGAGAGCTCAGAGATCTGTAGACCAGCGGCGGGCCGCAGACCACACTTGTACTTTGGTTCCAAAAAATAAGCGTCCCGCTGGGTTGGCCGGCACAGCAGTTAAAGGGAATATACCGCCTTGGGAAAAGCATGTGAAATGGTGGGGATGAGTGCCACTCATCTGGGCACTCATATCCTTCATTCCACATACTTTTCCCAAGGCGGTATACTCCCTGCTACTGCTGTGCCGGCCAACCCAGTGGGACGCTTATTTTGGAACCAACAGTACCAGCGATTCGCCGGAGAATCTCCAACCAACCGCCGGCACAGGACACGGTAATCACACCCACATCCCACGCGCCGCCCAAAGGAAGAACCGCGGATGTCACGGTGTTCGTCAAATCACATACGTGGCTCTTTCTTTGAACGGCAGCACGTCCCAGCGCCGGTCTGTCGCCTAAAATTGGCCTGCCTGTCTGTATCAAGAAGACAAACAGGAGACCCGCGGCACAAGCACCCTTTCAGTCTCCCCCCGCCTCCCCCCGCCTCCCATGACTGATCGGAAGTGGCGTCTTCGCGCCTCAGGCAGCCAACTCAGTCCAGCTCGTCCAGCAATGGAGCCCCAGAGTCAACAATGGACTCAACAATGGGCCGTGGCGCCCGGACGGACGGGCGTGTCGTCTGGCCACGTCCGATCCGCTTCACGGTACTACTGCGGCCTGATATGGCTACAGCCTACATAGCTTGATAAGGCTACAGCCTACAGTAGCCTGATACGGCTACAGCCTACAGTAGCCTGATCGGCTACAGCCCTACAATAGCCTGATAACGGCTACAGCCCTACAGCTAAGCCTTGATACGGCTTACAGCCTAACAATAGCCTGATACGCCTAAGCCTACAGTAAGCTGATACGGC
This sequence comes from Semibalanus balanoides, assembly GCA_014673585.1. Lineage (NCBI taxonomy): Eukaryota > Metazoa > Arthropoda > Thecostraca > Balanomorpha > Balanidae > Semibalanus > Semibalanus balanoides. The sequence continues at coordinate 794,994 of VOPJ01005490.1, read as the reverse complement.
TAAACAGCCACATAGGCCTGATACGGCTAACAGCCTACAGTAGCCTGAATACGGCTACAAGCCTACAGTAGTCTGATAAGGCTTATCAGCTGCAGCCGGGCAGAAGGCGGCGTCAGCACGCGTATCGGCACGGTAAACACGGCAAACGCACACGCAATGGAAAATGTCCGGCAAATTTCCACTTAGTGCAGTGCAGTTTTGCTGCCGGTCAGTGAAATATAAACATTTGACAAATCTGAGCGCTTCAAACATTAATAATTAAAGGTCAAGTAATAACAGTTTATCATGAAGTTGCAAAGTTTCGGCATTAAAAGTCATCATAGTCAATTCCAAGTTTATTCATAACGTGCAACGCTGAAGTCCAAATAAAGGGGAACGGTGCATTGTAAATGGTATCTGTGAGCCAGCATCTGCAACCGCGACCTTACATGAATGCGGGCGCACGTCCAGGAGCGACAAAGGCCGTGTAGATGATCGCACTCTGAATAATAAAAAAAATAGCGCGAATCAGCAGTCTAACAAACCTCCTGCCCCCCCAAAAACGCAACACCTGGGCGCTGCACTGAGTTAATGATCGCAAGAGGATCGCTGATGATACCCAAGATCGAACGCTACGCTGATGAACACAGAGGATCGAACGCTGAATAATGGAGGATCGAACGCTGCCCAACACCACAGAGAATCTCCGCTGCCCAGAGGCGTCGGAAACACGCATCGCGAGGCTCACCGGCCAGCCCGTCACGGTAAGACAAACCCCCCGGCACCACCGCCACCACCACGCCGCACCGCCACCGCCGCCGCCCAGTCGCCCGCTCCCTCCCCTACACAGGTGTAATCACCGACGTAAGGACCGGCAGAGCATTCTTCAGCAATTACCTGAGCCGGGGCCGGGAGGGTCGCGATTCCTCCGCGTGACTTGTTGGCCAGCTGTCGGGGGGAGAGTGGAGGGGGTGGAGGGTGGCGGAGGGTGGCGGAGGGAGGCACAGGTGCGGAGGCAGGGAACACGGACGGAGGGCTAGGAGTAGCCGGAGGAGTGTTGGGACATCCGAACAAACCGTGAGGTCGGTCGCGCCCGGGGCAGAGACGCCGAGGTGGGGATCAGCAGGACGACTGATGGTGGACAGGAGGACGACCATGGTGACGAGTGACGACTGATGGTGGACAGGAGGACGACTGATGGTGGTCAGCAGGACGACTGATGGTGGACAGGAGGACGACCATGGTGACGANACAACGGTTTCGGGCGTAGCCCATCATTGGGTCCCGATGATGGGCTACGCCCGAAACTGTTGTCTATTTTATCTCTTTTGATCCATTTCATCAATATATTTAATATTATGAGGCTATGGTTTGTATTTTTTCTATTTTAGAATAAGGGGCTTTCAACCAAAAGTAATTTACGTAATATTGGAGCAGATATTTTTCAATTAATTACGGTGAGTTCCCATCATACTTTGATATCTTGTGTTTGTTTTTTTAAATAAGTTCCCCAAAATGCCAAGCTAGCTCCGGCAAGAAAATGTTCAGGGTGCCAAATGACCCCCTGGAAATATGTGAAGATAATCTTAAAAAGACGACGTTTTCCAGAAATTTGTGTATTTTTTTCTGATTCATCAATTAATTTTGATTGTTGTGTCAAATCTTCTTTTTGTTAGGAATCACATTCATTGTTGAATAGGCCAGTTAATGTCAACATATTCAGCGAATCCACCTCGCAATTTACCTCGCCGTTTTCACGGGTTTGAAAATTAGCAGCGGCATCCCAGTGATATCGTGGCGCACCAATGACGATTACATGGCGCAACTCAAATGCACTCTGCTCAGTGCAGTTTCGGTGAGGCAAAATTCAGGTTGATCGACGTGGTCTTGGTACCCCGGTGAGGAAAGTGTTTTATGAATAATTCTATTGTTTTATGCAAGAAATCGTGGATATTCTATCTCTGAAAAAAGTGAAACTTCGTCCTGGCATTTACCTGATAAGAAACCATCATGATAAGTTGATTGTATAATTGTAGAACCCAATGCTCTATTAAGCTCTACCACTTTTTGCACTTAATGAAGCCTAACTATTACCATGATGTGGGATTGTGAAGGCAGTCTTGGTGCACAATCCACCTAATCATGAACCTTATTTTGGGGTAATACTATATCATATTATAATGAAGGTACTTGAAAAGTTGATTACCTATGTAGATAATAGATCTGGCACAAAAAACTATTATTATCTTTTGTGTGCAAGCTTTACATTGTTTCATGATATGTTATTAATGTTGCAACTTCTTGCTGTGCGTTACTGTGGTTTCAGCGGATTGGCCTGAAATTTTCAAATTTACTGGTGTTGTGATTCAATTGTGTGCGGTCGCTGAAGCTGCAAACAGCCAACATATGCAATATGTATTTGTTGGAGACATTTCCCACGATCAAAGCCCGGCCTGTACAAAATAAGGGTCACTAAAAAGGCCTGCTGCAATCTGACGTAAGGCACATTTTCATACTTGAAACGGTTTAAATGTCAGTGATGTTGATAAATTATATATAAAACAATTACCAGTGATTGCAAACTATGTATATTCAATTAACTGAGGTTAGTATTAGGTATGTGAAAGTAGTTAACTGTGGTAACTCCATGCGTATGAAACAAGTTTACATATTAAGCCATATTATTCATTTCTACCTCCTGAGCCATCCTGAAACTACCTCATGACACCCTGCTGAAAAGCATTTTCAGAACACTGGAGGTAAGGCAGTCATTGACAACGTGGAGCAGGACAGGGTCGATGGCATCAAAACAAAGGAGCAGGGTACGAATGCAAATACTGTCAGGTCCACTCGTACCAGAGCGCTTCACGGAGAATACCACCTCCCGCAGCTCGGACAGTGTCACCCCAGCGACCCGAAACCCCCAAGCTCCTACCAGTGGCAGACGGCACGGAACATCGGGCGGCACCCCGAGACTAGCGAGATCGTCCGCGACACGCGGGCCGACTACAGCTAGCGATGCTACTCCGCTTACCCGCGATTAGCGGGCGGACCAGGGGGTGTCACCTTCATAGACGTAATGGTTACGCCATTTTGCTGCCAAATCCTACGTGTGACGTCAAAGTGTGGTAGATCTGCAGGGGCTGTTAGATAATAGAACAAAACGAGCCTTTTTGTATACGCAATATTTTGAAATATTGATCGTTTTATTGAGCAACTTTGTGATAAATGGATATGAAAATGTCACTTCTATGTGCGCGTAATTTGATGATTTGGTCTCCAAAGCTTAGTTTATCTTTAAAACGACTTCAAAGAGTACGGAATAATCGGGCAGCAATTCCGCGTTTTGAATATGGCGGATCTTCTCCAATGTGGTTTTCGAGCGTTTTTCGCGAAATGTTAGGTGACAATGTTTCAATAATCATATAATGTATTTTTTCACTTGTATTGATCATATTAAAATGTTTAATCTTATAAGAATCATGCTATTTTTTATTTCTTTGAATCAGAAATCGTCAGTTCTAAAAATTGTTATCCATGAATAAAATGGTGATTTAATAATTTAGGTTAAAAAAATAAATCGTAGTTTAATAATTCGCAAACAAATAAATCAGTTTTCAGTCCGATTTGTATGTCAGTCTGTCACAATGGCAGTTAGCAGTGTTTTAGCAACGTTGATTTATATTGACAGCGAAATAGTAGCATTTACGTGACGTTAGAAGGAAGGAAAAAAATATCGCTAACCTTGGACGCCGTTGCGTCGTGACTGTACCAAGTATATAGGGCCTTGGGGCGGACAGTGCGGTACAGAGAACTGCTCCCCTGAGCTCGCAGTCTCTTCTCTATGTCCACCCGTCAATCGCGCCTGATAACCGACCTGACCCTCCAGTCTTTCATAAATTAAGTTTAACCCTTGTTTGAGACTTGGCATAATTAATAGATATAACGATACAAATGACTTGAGTCTCAAAATTCAAAAATATTCGAAAGAAAACCCATGACCCTCCAGTCTAAGGCTGTGTTCTGACCGTCACGTTCCCGGCGGGAATCCCTGGAATCCCCGCCGGGCATTTTACTCTACTGCAGTTCGGCAATGTACTCATAATTCGTATTCCTGTTAACTTCTTGCTACCGGAAACGGTATAAAAAACTTTCTACCTATTCCCTGGAATCCCCGAGGGAGTTGACGGGTCATAACACAGCCTAAATCTCAGAAGGCCGGCGATCTCCCTCACAGCGCAGCACGTCCCTCTGCTGATCCAGTGTCACCGGGGTGACAGCTGGCGCATAAGGGTTCCTTACTGACATGGCCCTTGCTCGACGTGTCGCAAGCGCAAGCGCAAGCTCCATAGCCCCTATTCAACGATCAGCCCACGTTGGGCAGAACGTTGCATAGGGGCTATGACGCTTGCGCTTGCGCTTGCGACACGTCGAGCAGGGCCATGGTTTTGAGTGGAGAATGCCTATCGAGCACCCACTGCAGACGGTGAGTGATATAAGACCACATATCGGCGACAGATGGGCAGCTAAAAGCACCTGACCAGTCAACAAAATGCAAATCTCAGAGCAAGCAAACCTAATCGACGCTTTTTAACAAGCGTGTACAGATGCGAACAGGCTTCCTACGACATTTTGGCAGACATCAAAAGGCAAGGATACAATGAAGATGGCTACAAGCACATTTAAAGGCTTCAACACGCCGCACAACGTCACTAGAGTTATAAATAACTACATCTTAAGGGGGAGGGTAGCAATCCCCTATTACAAATCACCAAACCTATCGCATTACCCTACCGATCGCAATGCCCTCCCGTTCGCAATGCTCTCCCGTTCACAATACCCTATTACGAACTATCTAATGACGAATTCTCCTCCCGTTCACAATCCCCTCCCGTTCTCAATATTATATTAAGAACTGCCTAATGCCGAATACCCCTCCCGTTTGCAATCCCCTCCCGTTCACAATACTGTATTACGAACTGCCTAATGACGAACGCCCCTTCCGTTTGCGATTCCTTCCCGTTCATATTGCCCTTCCTATCGTATTCCCCTCCTACTGAATTCACCTCCTAGTCGTTAGTTCATACTTGCCTTTCTAAAATCGGTTAGTTTCTATTGGCATAGCCACGAGAGGACAGAGACTGCAGTGCCTTGATGGCAGTGCCTTGAATCTGCATCTTAGTAGCCACACATAACCTCAGTCCCAGTTGTGACGGCAAGAGCGGCAGCAATTTGGCGATGGCGGCGAGCCTGCCGGTGGGCGGGCGCATTATGTGCAGCTGCTGGGAATGGACGTCTTACTGCTGTTCCGCATGTCAGAAGCCATACAAAAACGTATAACTGTTGGTTGCTATTTTTAATACAATTTGTACACACACCATTTCAACTTTTGTAGGAGCTTAGGTTTCCATTTGATTCTCTCTGGTCTCTTATGCATTGATACTAATACCGATCTTTGGAAGGCTAGCTTAAACTATCGACTAGGAGGGGAATGCATTATACAGTAGGAGGGGAATACGATAGGGAGGGGAATATTAAAGAGAGGACAATACGAACGGGAGGACAATACGAACGGGAAGGCATTGCGAACAAGTGGGTAATTCGTCATAGCGGCGATTCGTAATAAGTGGTAATTGAACGAGAGGGGGTTTCGAACCAAGGGTATTCGTCCTTATGGCAGTTCGAAATAGCGGTATTTGTGAACGGGAGCGGGATTGCGAACGAGGGGCATTCGTCATTAGACAGTCGCAATAGGCATTGTGAACGGGAGGGATATTGCAACGGCGAGAATTCGTCATTAGGTAGGTCGTAAAAGGGTATTCTGAACGGGGGGCATTGCGAACGGGAGGGCATTGCGATCGGGAGGGGAATGCGATAGGTAGAGCAATTCGTAATAGAGGATTGCGACAGCTCACCCATCTATAAGTGAGCCAGTTGAGTAGGTACGCTTGTGGTACTAACTGAGTTAAATTAAACGATTGCAGCATCTCCAACACACGATTCTTTCAGAGTTGGTTGTCGAGTCAAGTAAATTACAGTTCAAATCACCCATAATGAAGACTGGACCGAAGTGCCGCAGTAAAACCCGCAGAAACTGCATCTCCAGATCGTTTAAAGAAAATAGTTCACCTTTTTTAACATGATTTGATTATATTTTGAAATACAACTTCTTTTCAAATTGTCAAAAATATCCATACATCGCGCCGATTCAGGACAGAAGGATGTGCATTTTTTTAATCAAAACTATATACGTAGGGGAGAGTGCCCAAACTGCGCCAGGTTTCCTAAATCCGCCCATGTCAATATCTCGAAAAATATCAGCTCTATATGATTTTTCAGTGCATATTATTAAATCCCCATCACTAACTCATTATTTTCCGGTCTGCTGTCGCCAAGCAAAGGCCATTTTTCGAAATGTTGTGTTTTCTTATCTGGAACATGCATGTTTACTGCACTGTTATGTTCTATTGTGAAGTAGGAAGAAGCTGAAGTGGTTTGAATTAGGATTAGCAATGCATTTGTAATCCTTTTAAGCAAGAAAGCCAGATTCAAAACAAATTATGTCGCGCACAATATTTGCTGTTTTTCCCGACTTGCAGGAATCCGACAATCGCGCCCGATACATATTGCGCCCAGGGCACTATAAAACACTTTGCGGCCCATGGCGCATTTAAGACACCCGTCGTATTTTACCCCGGTGGTAAATAAACCTCATTGGTATTGACCTGCAAGACTTAAAACAACTTTTTCCCACATAAATCTAGGTACGGGGAAAACTTCGTTCCAAACATACCCACTCAAAAACCTACGGACACCCATGCATGGGTTCTCTAGAGGTCTCCGAAAACCCACTAGCTATCTCTGCAGAGAGCCAAACAAGTTTCGAGACCATGTAGGTTCCCACCCCCCTGCTCCTCGACACGTTAAAACTTCCCAGCGGAGAGGTACAGCTGAAGCCATGCACGCTTCTCAGATGAAAAATGGCAGCGCCAGGCAGGAATCAACCTGGACCATTATCGCATGTGAGCGAGCGCTCCACCACTGAGCTACTTGAGGCTTGTGATAGGAAGGCGAAAAAGACGAAAGTAACCAAGGAAAATGCTTGATTAGGATGATGCCTGCAACGTTGCTTGTTTCACCGCGCGGCGCTGGCGTTTAAAGAGCACACTTAGGTAGGTATTGGTATCCAGAGGCAGCCTTTTTCGGGTAGCCTACAGTGAGAGCCTCTGATACAAATATGAGATGGACAAATACAATCCCACTTGGTAGGATTCGAGGAGGACCGCCGCTGCGAAATGATGTTGCATTTAACAGGAGCGGCGATGGTGGTCCTCGTACCGTGCTCATATTATGCATTAATTAAAAATTATTTAGTTTGTGTGAATTGCGCAAGGGCGCCGCCACCTTCCGAAAGCTGGGGGAGGCATTCTGAAGTCCGATTTTTGTCCATGCAACGACCATAGGCGTAATGCTAAAATTATATAATGTTCAGGAAAACGTCCCCCCGTCCCCTCTGGCGGACCCATGTGTGTACCTATGTGTGATTTTTGAGCGTACGTGAGGTAGAGGTGAATTGAAATGGACGGTGGCCATGCTGCTGCTGTGGCCTATATCTCATATATGGTAGTTCGTTTGTGGTGTGATCATTAGAATAAAGGTGGTTACGTGGAGTATTCCAGTTTAGTGTTGTGTTACCTTATGACTTTAACCTTTTAGTGGAATGTGCATTGTTGGTTGATCATTTTGAATAGTAATACTTTTAGTGGAAATGTGTGCGCTGTTTGTATTCATTTTTGTAATAGTACATGGCATAAATTACAGCGCCACATGCCATTGCTATGGTATTGCAATCTTCATGGAATAAGTTCCATACCAGGAGACCATTTACTGTTTTCAAGAGACCATTTAGGTTTTCAGGAGACCATGTATCGTCTCAACAGCCTGTCTGCAAAAAATATCCTGCGGGTTCGATCCTGGGTCGGGACATACTTTTCTGCTCCCTAAATAGTCACGGAGACCATTTACTGTCTCGGAGACCATTTATTGTCTCTAGCTCATGCTTTTTTGGTCTCGACGCAAAATTAAATGGTCTCCAAACCGCGGAAGGTGCGCAAAGTGATCGCCTGAGACTATGGAGGTATCTCGAAGGATACCATTATGTGTAAGTTCTCAAAAACAGGGTTGTTTGAGTGTAACTAACACACACAATGTGAAAACCGAACGGTTTCATTTCGTATATTTGCAAAGTCGAGCATCAATGTTAAATAATATTGGAAAAGTAAGTCAACCTTTTGCCCCTCCCGATCGCAATGCCCTCCCGTTCGCAATGCCCCCCGTTCAGAATACCCTTTTACGACCTACCTAATGACGAATTTCCCTCCCGTTCGGAGTTTGAATAGTCTTAAAAAACGAGGCTCCTGACTATTTCCTATACAGGGTGTTTCATAAAAAATGGCACCCCTATGTTCTTCGGCTCATATCTGCCACAGTTTTACCCAAAAAGAAACACCACATATACCATTCGAAAGAGCGACCAATTTACGTTAAGATCACTATAACCATATGTCGATATATATTCACATGTGGCTACACGATGTCAAAAGAAAAAGTTTGTCACAAACTCTAGTGAAACGATTTCGGGATTTAAAAGTATTAACGATTTCCATACAAACGACCGTAAATCAGATCCTCGAATCAGAGGATCCACTGTCCAGTTTATGGCACGCGCAAGTATTGTTGCCCATTTCATCTGCATCGTTTCCCCTTACATTGTTGCCTCTTACACCATGTCACACGGCTCGAAACGTCAGAGAATTTCTGGAAGAACCATGTCCGGCTACATCGAGCCAGAAGCCTGGCCAACTAAAAGTCCGGACTTGAATTCTCTTGATTTTTTTCGTCTGGGGAGAGTTGGGCGAATTGTTTTTTAAGGAGAAAGGGTTCACGACGTCGAAGAGCTGAAGGAACCGCTCAGGACCTGCTGGACGCAGTTTTTCCAAAAGCCAGGGGTCGAAAAAAGCTCTGTCCTCTGTTGTTGGTGGTGAACTCGTTGGAGGTGAACTTGTAGAGGTGTTTGCAGACTGTGAACTTGTGTCGTGACATAATTTCTCCACGTTGAATTTTGATGTGTTCTATGTTTTTTAATTAATCTTCATGATGGATGTGGCCTAGCCTGAGTTTCCAAAGTTTTGTGTTGGCACTTGCAGGTACTTAGTGTAATACGACTCCCGAGCGACTTATTTTCGTTTCACCTGGTTGGCGACAGCGACAACATATTTATTTCGACGTCGTGTAGCCACAAATGAAATTGTTATCGAGATATGTTTATAATGGTCTGAAATAAAATTGTCAGGCTCTTTTCGAATTGGTATGCTTGGTTATTATTTTCAGCCAAAATTGTGGCAGATATGAACCGGGAAACTTAGGGGTGCCATTTTTATGAAACACCCTGTATATATTTTGTGATCGAGACGTTTTTTGAAATTACTGCACGAGCGCAGCGAGTGCAGTAGCTTTGAAAAACGCCGAGATCACAAATATCTACATACACAGCAGAGTTTGGTAAGTCTTTTACCATATACGCCAGTGCATAATGCGGAAAATACCACACTCGACGCGCTAATGCTTTTTACATTGCTCGGCATATGATAATCAGTGAGGGCTCGCTGCGCGCTTCGCGCTCGCTAGTAAAAAATGTAAAATATCGTACGGTCTGTAAATTTCCTTGAAGACTGGCAATAGCGCATCCGTAGAAATACTCCGATATTTACGATAGTTCGTAAGATTACTCCGATACTGACGGTAATTGAGCACACTTGTTGACGACTGTCGAGGGAAAAATTCGTGACTGTCTGTGTCTTGTTAGGGTCCAACGGAGGCATTAACGTTGGATGTGAGAGATGACTATTTGTTACGTCATCAGTCAGCAGGCACAAGTTATGCGGGCTCTGAGTGGGAATAGTTAGTCAATCGCTACCGAAGAGGCGAGCTACGTCAACAGTCGTCCGGACCGGGCAGCAATCATCGCACCTCTGCCATTTCATCGGCCGGCAGTAACGCGGCGGCGGTGGCGCTGTTGGCGGCGGCGATTGGGATGGCGGCGGTGGCAGCGGCGGGGGTGGCGGGGGCGGCGAGAGTGGCGGGGGCGGCGGTGGCAGAGGCGGCGGCGAGGGCGATGATGGCGGCGGAGGCGGAGGCGGAGGCGGAGGCGGAGGCGGAGGTGGAGGCGGAGGCGGAGGCGGAGGGGGCGGTGAGTGTTGGTCGCCGCAGCCGCCCGACTCCGACAGGGTTGGGATCAATGCGGCCGTCAGTCTCACCGACCGACCCGCCGGCTGAAACCGGCCACCAGCGCAGTAAATACACCGGCTGCAGAGCCTCAGGGCGGCAACAACAGCCTGATGACCGCGGCGCAGTGGAAGCCCAGCGCCGCCTGATGACCGCGGAAGCCCAGCGCCGCGCCGCTACAATGGCGCGGCGGCGGCGGGCAGTGGCGCGGCGGCGGCGTGCAGCGGCAGAGCAGTGACGGCCGGGCGGCCGCCGCTGTCAGCAGGGCTGTCGCTTCGATACGCTGTGCACTTATAGTGTGCAGCGACGGGGGTAATACACGGTAAACACGTAGTCACTTATGGTGGTGATGGATTGGGGTTTAAAGGCGCCGCAACAGCTGATGTTATATGGCGCCCTTGTGTTGGTAGGCAGGTGGGCTTGCTTCCACTGTGCTCTTCTAGAATACGAAGTGCGGCATTTCCAGGCACGTCAAGTGTTGAGTTTCATCAGCGATGATATCTGCTTCCCGGCAGTGAAACTGAAGGAAGCGGCTTTAAATTCGAAGTTAATATGGACAAATTGCCACCAACCAACTGCATTTCTAGAATAAGTTATGTGCTAGAACGCTGATATAGTGATATGTTGGTAAAGCCTGGGCTGTATACGACACACGAAATTCGTGACACTTGTGAATACGAAGCATTCCCAAATACCGAAATATGCCACCACTGCGTGGAGCTGCATAGACAGTCTCAACACCAGCATCGGGGTCTGACTTCAGTAATACTGCTGAACACGAGAGTAATGCGCTTTGCAGCAGTCTCTGCTCCATTCGGCCAGATTTCAGATCGCCTTACAACCAAAGCTGCCGGTATCAACTGGCAGGTAATGTACCATCTCAACCATACCGAGGCTGTTCCGCCGCCACGTCCAAAGCTATCCGCTCCATTTCCTGCAGATGGAATTCCCAGCTATTCACTCCATTTCCAGCAGCTGGGGTAGAATACATGTTTCAATGCAATCACATTAGTGCCGCTGTATGGACGCGAGCCAAACATTCCGGTTCGGGACGGAGGCGCACCGCTCCCGGGTTCCGACCAGACTACTCCTTGTTCCCAGTGGCACTTGGGAAAAACAAATGCGGCCGGCCGGTGTTTGGTGACTGGGCAGACAGAGACCTGTGTCTCGGTGTCAACAGAGATGTCTCGGTTCAGCGATGTGTGGCAGATCTGCTCTGGGAAGCAGCGCGATGGCAGCTCAGCGGAATGAGCAGGAGACGGGGTTATGACGTGTTTGTCAGGGTTCGGAGTTGCTTCGACTCTGACGAGAAATAAATGGGCAATATTTTGAGCCTGACTTCAAGCGAGAAAACGCATTGATATGTCAACACTTTACAAATAACACCAGAACTTGTAAGCCTAATTTCTAACTATAATACACATTTTCGTCAATGTGATACAACTGTTAAGCAAAACCACCACATGTTCAACTCCGATTTCAATAAATTTTGACTTTAAACCGCGCACTGCAGGAGGTTCGCGTCGAACACGAACTGCAGGGGGGGGGATTTCCGCCCCCCGTAAGATCTCGAAAACTACGCAACGTAGCGACAAGCGAAAAACGGCATTCGATAGCTTTGGACAACCTCTATCGAAAGTATTCAGTCATTACTTGGATCAAGTCATAATTGAGGTCACCAGTGGTCATCAAAGGTCAGATTTTCCAGTTTTAGGACTCTTTTCCAGAAACCTCCGATTATCTCGGAAGCTATCATAGCTAGGAATAAATAGTATACAAAGTAATCGAAAACTCTTAAAAAATTATAATCAGCAATTTGTCCTCAGATTTAAGATAAGTTCAAAAGTTTAGACTCCAGAGGTCATGAAAGGTCAAAAAGGTTATTTTTGGCAAAGCAGTTTTTCGTGAATAGCATTTCACCTAACAAAGATAGGGAAAACATTTTGACGCCATCGTGTTTGTCTCGTCAAGGCACTTTGACTAATATAACTGGTGACCTGTTTAAGTCAACTTATTTATTTGACCTCAGGTCAAGGTCACTTGGTGACCCAGGTGGGTCATGTTGCATATGGGGCGACGCGGCCAGACGAGACGAACACAGTGGTGTCAACCGCTTGTCTCTCTATATATTTTATATCAGGAGTAATTAGCAAAACATTGCTGATAACCTCAGGTGACCTCAGATGACATTGCAGAGATCTCAGATCACTGAGCAGCAATTGCACCTTTAATATCTAGAATGGGCTAAAGTAACATGATTCTGAACGAATTAGCCTGATCCAATGCATGTTTTCTGAATAGGAAGCATTTGTTTATTTTCCCGTTCACTTATAATTGGGAGATCAGGAAATTTACCTGACTTTTGGTCACCAATACGAAAAATCAGAGATAAACAAATTGTAGGTACTGATATCCGTATGAAATCCTGCAAGTTTCAAATATTTCGGAAAAAGCCTGTGGCTTTGGCACGAACACAATTTTTTTTAAGGTAAGGTCACTTGACATGGACTTGTGACCTGACCTGAGATGACCTGAAGTCAAAATTTTTACAGAGTGTGGGTAATTGATGCCCAAACAGGTATACGAAATTTGGCGGCACACAGCTGCGCGCCACCGCTTTTCCGCTACTCCTGAGAAACCTGAGGGGGCGGAAATCAACCCCCCCTGCAGTGCGCGGGTTAAGCATTGGTGTTGGTGTTCAACATTTGTTATCTATAATGCCACTGTCATAAAATGTCACACACAGTTCACATACAACCATTGAGCTCTTTGAATTGCTTGGTGCCATGGACGCCTAGCTATAGAACATAGGGAGATAAACAAATGTATGCTCATTTTCGCCCATGTGAGCATGAGCATTGAGCGTCACCATTATGACCAATTATGACCATTATGACCATGTGTCCAAAACATTTTGTTTGCTTATGTTTTGAGCCAGAGTACATGCCCCTCTTCCTTCACGTTATTACAGAGCGGGCGCGAAGCGCCCGTGAGGTTTTTCGCCAGCTTACCACACAAATCTAAATGTGGCCCAGCTCGACCCGACAAGGCCCGACACGGCCGTACAGACGATTTTCGAAACCCAATAACTTTGCAGCCACTGCTCCGATTGAGATCAGGTTTTTTACCACTAGACAGTGTGTGAGCTGTGAGGTGTGTATGCATAAAATATTGTATTCAGATCCATACAATATTTTGTTTTTTGTTTGATGCATTCTGATAGGGGTGGTACCCAGGGGCGGCGCTGGGTCCTTGAGACTAGGTAAGCAAGATAACATTATCATAAAAACACCGATAATCATAATACTTTACATCTCATATCGATAATATTTCATAATAGCCGTTTTCACAATAACTTACTTTGCGCGAAATGTTTTAAAACATTTTAAAATGTTTTAAAATGTTTCAGTGGTAGCCGTCTTCACGATGGGGTAATTTGCGAGAAATGTTTTAACCCTCGCCGTATGGGACCGTAGGGCGAGGATTAAAACATTTTTCGCCAATTAGTCCATCGTGAAAGCGGCTGCTACTAAAACATTTTAAAACATTTTAAAATGTTTTAAAACATTTCGCGCAAAATAACCCATCGTGAAAACGGCTATTATTGGCATAATATAAAAGATGCAGTAACTATTCTCCAACCAATCTCCAGCTCCAACCAACCCATTTTCCACTCGTAGCAATAGCGTTGTTATATGGCCTAAAAAAGAAATAAAAAATATTCTTGCTGCGTTTGCAGCGCTGAAATACAGTCGTTTTTTCTAGAATAATGACTCATTAAAAAGTGATTTTCGAAATAATAATTGAACTCCTATGTAGCAAGCTAGTACGAGCCTATAATAATAATTGGTATTGCAATCATATTCATTTTGTGAAGTTATTGCGCTTGAAAAAGGTGTGTTCTTCCCGATTTTCTAGTTTATTTGCCTACCTTACAGCTACTATCTACCATCAGGACCCAATAGATTTATACACAGGCTGGTCGAGAATCTAGTACGACGAGATAGGCAAGCTTAGGCAAGGTTTTTCTTACATTTGTGCTTAATGTATGGTTTCAAATAACATTTTCACGGAAAATTTGGAAAATTTGCTCCAAAATAGGCCCATTCCGATTGCAGAGAACCATATAGAAAAATATAAAAAAGGAGAGATAAATATCGGTGTTGGGAGAAGGCTACCGAACTGGGTAGTCATTGCCTACTTTACCTACAAGGGAGAACCGCCCCTGGTGGTACCACAGCGCGTTCTCTTTAAGGAAGGGTTGTTGGGAGGTTTGCGCTTGGCAACTACCTACACGACATCGTTACCAGACAGACAGAGCTGATATTTTTTGGCAATCCAAACCCTCTAGAACCTCTTTTTTGAATCTCTTGGATCCTCGGAAAATCTACTTAAACCTCTAAATTGAACTGACGACATAATTTTCAAATTTGAGCTTAACTACTAGATTTGTAGCCCTGCTGCTCGATTTAGCTGAACGTTTATATGGATATTAAAGTATAACCACGGTAAAACTATTGAACTTGTACTCATCATTGGGGCAGTCGATGTGCACGTGTGCTTCCGGAACAGGGGCGGATCCATGATTTTTTAGGAGGGGGGCCGCAGGCCAATTTAAGGGTGCCTTGGGTCTGAGGGACGCCCTGTCATTCTGATAGGGGCGCCATAGTGGTTTGAGGGACGTCCTGTAGGCATAGCAAGAGCGGATCCAGCCACCCGTTTTTTTAACCGTTTTTAGCGAACCCTGCCTACCCCTAATTTCTAGTTTCTTTCCAGATTTGGGCCACTGATTCTGCTGCAGCCTAGAATTCTATTTTTTCGACATTTTTGGATATTCGAAAAATGTTCAACTTGCAGTTATTTGGGTTCCGACATTGCCTTACACGAGCAAAACTATGTCAACTGTCCAGCTGGAGCATTCCAGGACAGAAGACAAGGGCAGGAACCACCGTACAACTCAGATTTAGATAGAAGTTCGTTGTTAGGGTGTCCGTGGCGTGAATCGTACGCTGTGCAAGTTTCAGCTTGATGGAGTTACGGCTGCTGCGTTATAGCCTCCGGCATTTTCGTGAGGACACCTTGCATGACCTAGCCAATTAGCCAATAACTCCACAACAAATAATATAATTCCTAGAAAACCATACATTTTCTGAATGACAATGGAGTAAGGAATTATGGAATATCATTCCAGACCCAGTTTTTTTTGTGTGTTAATTCTGATTAAATGACCTTTGACCTCTGGTGACCTGACCTGACCTTTATTCGAGGGCAGTGAAAATAATGTTGTTTTATATTTTGTATAATATTCTTAGGTTAATTGTCTTTGCACAGGATAAAAATTTGGAGATGGGATATTTTCTATAAATATGTGCTTTTTAATTTGCTCAAATTAAACTCGTTTTTTCTCCTTTTCACCAACACAAAATGATTAATTCTGTCCCATGATGGACACTGAATGCGGCTTATGTGTCACACGAAGGAGTTTCAGGTAGCAATACTATAGCCACTTCGAGATTAATTTTACGTGAATTTAATTGAATATTTTACCAGGTCGAAATTGTTGCACAATGACCTCTGCAAGGTCAGCATGAGGTCATCCTGAGGTCACTAGCCATATTGCCACAAACTCTTAACATAATAATAGATAGAGACGTGAAAATAACAACCATTGTGTTGTATCGTCGATTGCGTCGCCCAATATTGCAACATGGACTAACCTGGTCAACAAGTAAATTTTATTTTTTTCAAAGGTCCAAAGGTCAAATTTTTCATTTGACTAAGCCAGAGTCAACCGAGTACCATATGTCGAAGCGCCGTGACAAGACAAACACGATGGTGTCAAAAGTTTTGCTATATGTTTTATAAATAAAGAGTTATTAGCACACAAAACTGTTTTTCTTGCAAACAACGAACAACTTCAATATATTCGTGAATAACGTTTCGGAGATAAGACATAGAGATATCATTTTAACTCAATCGTGTTCGTCTCGTTAAGGCGCTTCGAATAATGTCAGTGGTGACCTTCTTAGGTCAACTTCAAAATTTGACCTTTGGTCNTAAACTCGGCACAACTTTGGTGTTATAATGCCCTGGATCCAAGGCTATCTTCGGTCGGAGAATGTAAGACCAGATTAGTGGCGAGCTGCAAGAGCTCAAGTGGCCTTCAGCTGAAGCATCCTATCCTGGCTTCACACTTCTAAACACGATTCGGTATACATCCGAGTCAGAGCCATTTGTTTATGTTCTCAACACCAGGTAAATATAAATCATCGCTCCACCAGACAATATAAACAACTTGGCACCCATCAGATATGATCCGAGTGTGAAAGGCTTTATCAATACTTTCAATACTTTATCGTGAAATAACCAGTAACATGCTACCAGCAATCCATCACAAAGAGTGTTAAGTCGTCGCTTTCACTCTTGAAAAATAAGGTGCGAAGATACTTCCCAAGATTCCAGCTATGCAAAGAAGACTGAAATTGCTTATATGAATAGATCTTGCATGCTTACCAGAGATCATTAAGGGATGGGCTGGTCCATGGGCCAATGGGCCACGGGCTGGGCCTGGGCTGGGCCTCAACTTTAAGGAGAACACTGGGCTCTGGGGGGGGGGGCTGGGCTAAGAATGTTGATGTAATGCGCGCGCCGCGCCAGCCAAGTCAGAGCTTACAAATATGTTATCCTGCAGTACTTTCACAGTAACACACATGTAAGTAACATTATTTCTCATTTATAGTATACAAGTAAATATGCTAGGATAATTATTGCAAATTTTGTGAAAATAATTATATGTTAGTAATCGGAATGAGCCGGACTGGGCATGGGTCTCAAATTAAATAGTATTAATTTGACTGGGCCTGGGCTTGGTGTTTTGGGACCAGGGCCTGGCTGGGATGGGGGTTGGTGGGCGCGTGACGGGCACTTATCCTTTCTGTGACAGAATAGGACAGAGCGTTATGTCAGCCGACAACCCATTACCGTTGTTTATGGGCATTGGTTGCCTCGTGGTAATGCCATGCCACCATACTACCTCACGATGTGTGCGCAAATAAGCCCCGGTTGAGATATGTGTCGCCCAACGCTCCTTACACAGGTACCAAAATAGACCTGTGCAGAGGCAGCAGCCCGACTTATGCAGGGGTCCCGTGGCGGAAACGACACCTGTCACCGTGCCGCCAATGTGACGCCGCGCCCCGAGTCGCGTGCTCGCCGCTCGTTGTATCGTGAACGCAGGTACGGTGACGGTGGGCGGCCGGACGGACGTAGATGGGAGAGGGGAGAGTGGGGGAGGGGAGAGGGGATGGGAGAGGGGAGAGCGGTGACGGCGGCCGTCATTAGCGGTTATGCGATCCGTCCGTCTCAGAGTCGGATCGATCGCCGACGGCCACCACCGCCGGCAGCCGGATCCATCAGCCCCGCGCCACCGCACCGGCCCGGCGACTGTACTCACCGGGACTGTATCTACTTCACTCTGTACCACTCTCTTACACCCACTGCCACCTGGAACCGGCTGGATCCAGTCAGCCCCGCGCCACCACACCGGCCCGGCGACTTACCCTCACCGGGACTGATATCTACTTCCAGCTCGTGTACCACATCTACTTTAACACCCATCTCCCACCGGACCGGGCTGGATCCATGCAGGCCCCGCGCCACCGCAACCGGCCCGGCGACTGTACACCCGGGACTGTATCTACTCCAGCTTTTACCATCTACTTACACCCACTCCCACGGGACCGGGCTGAATACACATAGCCCCGCCACCGCACCGGCCCGGCGACTGTACTCTCCGGGACTGTATCTACTCCAGCTCATTGTTACCCACTCTACTTACCCATGCCACCGGACCGGCTGGAATCTCATCAGCCCGCTGCCACCACATCCGGCCCGGCGACTGTACTCACCGGGATGTATCTTACTCCAGCTCTTGTACCACTCTAACTTAACACCCACTGCCACCGGACCGGCTTGGATCCATCAGCCCCGCCGCCCACCACACCCGGCCCGGCGACTGTCTCACCGACTGTACACTCCAGCTCTGTAACCACTCTACTTACACCCACATGCCACGGACCGGGCCGGATCCATCAGCCCCGCGCCACCACACCGGGCCCGCGAACTGTACTCACCGGACTGATCTGCTCCAAGCTCCTGTTACCACTCTAACTTACACCCCTGCCACCGGACCGGCTGATCCATTCAGCCCCGCGCCACCGCGCCGGCCCGGCGACTGTATCACCGGGACATGATCTACTCCAGCTCTGTACCACTCTACTTACACCCACTGCCACCGGACCGGCTGGATCCATCAGCCCCGCGCCACCGCACCGGCCCGGCGACTGTACTCACCGGGACTGTATCTACTCCAGCTCTGACACTCTACTTACACCACTGCCACCGGACGGCTGGATCTCATCAGCCCCGCGCCAACCACACCGGCCCGGCGACTGTACTCACCGGGAACTGTATCTACACCAGCTCTGTACCACTCTACTTACACCCACTCCACCGGACCGCGCCGATCCATAGCCCCCGCGCCACCACACCGCCGGCGACTGTTACTCACCCGGGACATGTATCACTCCAGTGTGTACCTCTACTACACCCACTGCCACCGACCGGCTGGATCCATCCAGCCCCGCGCCACCGCACCGGCCGCCGGACTGTACTCACCGGGACTGTTTCGTACTCCAGCTCGATGTTACCACTCTACTTACACCCACTGCCACCGGACCGGCTGGATCTGCATGAGCCCCGCGCCACCACACCGGCGGGACTGGTCGGGACGGTACCCAGCTCTCACCAGGACTGTACTCCTGTCTCGACCGGAACTATACCACCCTGCCCTGCCCTAACGGGGAATATACCCCCTGCCCTGTTCCACCCTATCCTCACAGCCGCCACAGAGGGCGGAGATACCACCGCCCGCCGCCGCGCCGGACCGGCCGGACCTATCAGTCCCGCGCCACCGAGCCGGGCATAATCGACACGAACTGTATCCTTTCACCCTGTCTTGACCAGAACTGTACCACCCTGTCCTCACTGGTACTATATGGTAAAACCGAGGAGCACCGCCCATGTCAGTATATGGGAAGTGAGAAAGCGTAGATAATCACTAGTGCTAACCTGTCCACTCCACTGGACGATCTATGTATACAGACTACATTTGCTTACTTCCCCGTCAATGGATCCCCGCTCGCTAGTGGTGACATCCCCAGCACATCTATACTTGTAGTTCAAGTTCCTCTTAGCAGATGGTAGTGACTAGTGTCAAAAGTCAGGAACCTTCAATAGTTATTTTTGCAAACACATACATATATTTGCCGCTTTCACGATGGATTATTTTGCGCGAAATGTTTTAAAACAATATTTAAAATGTAAAAAAATGGTAGTAGCCGTTTTCACGATGGACTAATCTGCGAGAAGTGTTTTAGCCTTCGCCCTACGGTCCCGTAGGACGAGGCTGAAAACATTTTTTCCCAAATTAGTTCATCGTGAAAACGGCTACTACCTACTAACACATTTTAAAGCATTTATAATGTTTTAAAACATTTTGAGCAGAATAATCCATGGTGAAAACGGCTATTAGCCGTTTTCAGGATGGACTGTTTTGCGCGAAATGTTTTATAATATTTTAAAATGTTTTAAAATGATTTAGTATGCAGGTTTTAGTATACTTATCCATTACAACTTTTGTATGCGATTTTTGTCTTGAAAAGTCCCCCAGAATTTTGTAATATGCTGGTAAGAATGTGTTATGTTATGTATGTTACAATATTGCGGTTTGGTGGTAATTAACAAGATAGTTATTCTGATGTTAGCTGTGATCTCCACCTTCCGAAACGTTTCAAAAAGATTCCAAAACATTAATGTTCCGGGCACGCTCAACGGACTGACCCCCACTTTGATTCATAATGGACTCGCCCAGCAACGGCCAGAGAATTGTATTTCTTGGAATATATCATATACTAAAACTTGCATGCTAAAACATTTTAAAACATCTTAAAATGTTTTAAAGCATTTCGCGCAAAATAATCCATCGTGAAAACGGCTATTATCTTAACTTGTAGGAGAACAGTTTGATTTTGGGAAATGTAGGTGACAGATTAATACACACGTAGATGTTGTCATGCGATCTGCAAAACTTATTTCTTAGGCAACACATAATAGCACACATAACCGTAATATTTGTCTTACTCTATCACGCTTCTGGTAAGTTATTCCTTAAAAACTATTCGGCGATTTTTAGAATGTTTCAAATTCAATGAATTCTGCTGACCTAACTATTGACCTTAGGTGAATTTTTATGAACCATTGGTAACAGCAAATGTAATTTTATTTCGAAAGTTTTTTTTTCGCGCGTCGATACGCTTCTCTTTTAGATATCGAGATGTAGCCGGTTGTATCAACGACACTCATACCGGGTGTTTCTGAAAATACTGACACATTTGGTGGACGCATTAGGGGTATATAATGTACGTAATTGCATGTGTTCGATACACGAGCTAAAAGCATAGTTCATTGCAATTTGTTTGACACCAAACATGTCATTATCGGTCTTGTGGTATTACAGCACGAAGCAAAGAGCTTAAATAGTGCAATTTTACTTGGAGACAAAATCGATCAATTTGACGACGAGACGCTTCAAAACCTATTTTAAAGTTAAGTCATTGCGAGCCAGGAATACTATTTTCTCCCTAACTGAGAAAAACCTGCGGGCTGGAAGTATTAGCAACCTCCAGAAGTCGTGTTCTGGGCAAAACAAGTGGATAAGGACACAAGAGCGGGTTAACTCTGTCCGCGCACTCATTGAAAATGGCCCCAGGAAATCTCACCGGCGCCTCGGGCAAGAAGCGGGCTGCAGCGGTTCAACCACGCAAATGATTCTCAAAAATGATCTTAACATGTACCCCTGCAAGTTACCTATGAAGAGCAAACTGACTGAAGCCGACAAAATTGCTCGCTCGACATTCTGCCAATGAATTCCGCAAAAATGCGAGGAAACGTTTTTTAAGTGGTGTTCACTGGACGAGGCTACATCTTTACCTTGATGATAGGGTGAACCGCTAAACAACGATTCTGGAGCGAAACACCAGACGTGGTATCACAACGAGACCCAACCAAAGATAGGTCACGCCAAATGGTGCCGCATGGGCAGCATTGGCTCATTGGCCAATCTGGATTGAAGATGACGAAGGCGGGAATGCGGTCAGGTCATTGGTCAATGCAGAACGCTATCGCCAGGTCTTAACAAGCTTCTCTGGATGCGACTTCAGAGGAGGGTGTGTTGACACCGTAAACGAACAGTGGTTGCAACAGGATGGCGTCCCGCCCATACAGCTACAGCTACCATCAGGTGGCTCCAGGAGCGGTTCAGGAGGGCGGATAATCTTCAAGGGCACCTCCGTCACGTGGCCGGGGAGGTCTCCAGATTTGACACTCCCTGACTTGTACCTCTGAGATAATGTGAAGGAAAAACATTCAAAGGTGGTCCCCGAAGCTTCCCGGAGTTCAAGGCCGCTGTCACGGAGACGTGAGACTCATGACGGCCAAGAAGGTGCCGGAAAGTGTTCGCAAAGGTCAGCAGCCTCGGTGAGATCTGCGTGGCCAGAACATGGTGCACATTTCGAACACGTGCTCTAGAACTAGGAACGGTGTACATACAATGACGCTAGATGGTGCATATTAATTGCAGGTTACCATGGAATGATTTGAGTGCCTGACTATGTATCTGCTACAATAAACACCAACGGAGGAAGGGAATGAAATGTGTCAGTATTTTCAGAAACACCCGGTATATAGCAGAAACATGATATTGTTGACCTCTGGTGACCTCAATAATGATCTGACCTATACAAACTATTATCTTTCTATAGAGCTTGTCTCGAGCTATCTAACGCCGTTTTCCGCTTGTCGCTACATGCATGGTTTTCGAGATATTACGGGGGGGGGCACATAAATCAACCCCTGGCAGTTCGTGGAAGGGGCAAACACCCGGCACTGCGTAAGTTAACCTGCAAACACGGTACCCTGGGCAGTGTTCCCCGCCTCATTTTTAAACCGGTGAGATGCGAGCTTTCATCTTACCATCTCCTGTACGCGTGCAATTAGCGCAAACGAGTTCGTATTTAAACACATCACAGAAAAATCTGCAGATTTAACGATGTCAGTAACGCTTCTTCGATATCATGCACACATATCGATAAATATCGCAAAGATCTTATGGAGCGGTGTTTGCCCGTGTTACCCTTCTATGGATCTCTACCCCTGGGGCTCACTGGGGATATACTCTGCTTCTCCCTACGTTGGGGGGAGTGATTAATGTTACAGGTGCAGCTGGCTGAGCCGAGTAATTTGATTGCGAGGATCCCTGGGAAGAGCCATTTGAGCGTATGTTCCATAATCACGTAAGCTCTTTCTCTATGAAGCTTCAAAGCTTCAAGAATGTGCGGTGTGGCAATATTAAATGGCATGTGTCTATATATTTCTTCACGCTTGATAATGCATGCACCATTTAGTGGAACAGTTTGAGATAGAAACCATGGGTAGGACTTTAAATACTTGCGGGTTTGTAGTTACAACTGCATCCTCGAAAATTATAACTTCAAATTTCAATTGTTAACATTACAACCCCAGCATTGCCAGTAAATGCATAAGTAAATGAATACTGTGAACGGTACGCAAAATCACATTTTTTAAATAGTAATCATAACAATACAATAATAAATATGAGCACCGATAAGGAAAAACTGTAACATGTTCGTTAAGTTTCCCATAAGTTAAGCTCAACAATACAACATAGTGTCCCAAAATTACTGAGAAGGACTATGATATGTATGTATGGCATGTAGCCAAGTAGGTATAAGCACTGAGATGAGATTAGACTCATTGATGTGTTGATTGAATTATAAATATATATAGTCATACGAATATCAAAATAGATATAGGTATATGATACTTGGCACATTTCCTTACTTGCAAACATTTGTGAACGTTGTTAGTTGATTAATATTAACAGACAATTGAAGCACATTTTCCAATATTTTCTCCTCGGGTTTCTCTCGATACAGCTTGTGAGCCGATGATAGACACTTTTGACAAATATCTCGTGCAATGTAATGGTACGTACATTGTTGATTTACTCTCCATGTGAAGCTGGCACTGATGCTTCGATGCTAAGTGAGCTGTAGATTGTCGTGCGCGCGACTCTTTCTCTCATTTCGTTGCTGTTGATCCGGGCATCCAGTTGATGAATCGTGTGTATGTACAGTCTAGGGTAAATGTTCTGTCCACTTCATCGCCTCAACCGATGACGATGTTCCCGGTGAATAAATCCTTCGTGAAAACGCTAGCAGCAGTCCTTTCAGTGGCTCTATTATAATAAATCTCCCCTTTTCTGGCACGATGTTTGTTTTCGTCTGACGGAAGCTAGCGTAGCAAGTATTGCTATAAAAAGCTTTGTTAAAGCGCACCCGTTTTCATGGCCAACCTTTGTCTATCGGTGCTCGGTTTGTCGGTGCTACAATGCAGTGAAATCTATTGAAACTATTTTTGCCCTCGCCCCTGATGCCGGGGAGAGGGCCTATAGGTAATTACAGCATTGGAATCCACTGCGTGCGCACCGACAGACAGAGGTAGAAACAACGGACAGAACTTTTGCACGGACAGAACATTTACCCTAGACTGTACGTGCAGAATGTACAACGCTGTGTAGCCAATCAGCAATGGATTGATAATTTGATGTTGGATAGCTGGGATAGCTCATGTATAGCTCGCATTTCACTCAGTCATATGTCAACTGTTTGTGACCTTTAAACAGCTAATACAACCTATCTTCATTCCATTTTCATTGTTACACATTTTTCGATTTTCATGAGTTGCTTTTACCACACCCAGTCGTCGAGTCAATTACAACCACAACGAAAAACAAAAAGCTCTGCCTCTGATGCAAACTATGTTGTCTCAAGGTTTATTGCAGATAGCGTCCACATGTCAAGACAAACTGCTGAGAAAGCATTGTTAAACGCCCCGTATCGCCGGCTCTGCTGGCAATAGCCGTTTCCACGAAGGATTTATTCGCCGGGCGCTTTACCCGGTAATACCCAGTAATATTTGGTGGGGGGGGGGGGGTGATTCGGGTATTGGAGTCCATAGCTCGTATAAACACGAATTTTCCCAGTATTTTGTGGTATCGATTGAAACTTTGTGAGTTTATGCACTTACTTGGATATTCCATTGAAATGATATGGAATATCCAGTTAAATGCATTAACTCACAAAGCTTCAATTGATACCACACAATACTGGGAAAATTCGTGTTCTTACGAGCTATGAACTCAATTACCTAATTCGCCCAAAATATTACCGGGTATTAGTGTGTAAAGCACCCGTCATTTTTTTTTGTGAAAACGTCTTATAGATGTTAACAGATATCCACTGCGTAGTGACAGGGTGCCCCCGATCACGCACCGTTGTCTGTAATTTATAGAGATGCTAACTGTGATCGATGTTAAGGCGGCAGCACACTAGACCATTAGGCGTGCAGACTCCATGATATCTCTACGATTTTCCGCTAATTTGCAGTGACTTTCCGCGTCAGAGGCAGCCGAAACGATGAAAAACGCGAGCTAAACGCGCCGGGTGTCCGCTGGCGGAATGGTGAAAAAACTGGTCTGGTCGAGCTTTTTCCGTGGCTGAACGCCGAGGAACTGCGGACAGGAGAAATTGAGCATTTAACAGTGGCGAATCTATGCATTTTTTATATAAATTTAGTCCGAATGTTGTGTATGAATGGCTTTCCGAGGTCAGGACCCACGCTAAGCAGAGCTTGTTGCGCTGGTCCTGACCTCACCACCCGATTGCGCAATTCCTGTTGGCCGGCTGTATTTAGAGACGAAAGTTTTGCGTTTGGAACATATATCCAATATCAAACAAAAGTTTTACGTGCCCGACATACCTGGACACGGTCCGCCCCGCTCGCTGACGTCACCTGGCCTTGACGTGCGACCGCTGCCACCGGCCGCAGGCCATCCCAGTCAGGAGCAAATAGCGAGCGCCGAAGTGACTCGAACCCGGGCTGCCACTACCGGGATTGGTCAGAAGTCCAGCGCTCTCCCACTGAGCCACAGAGGCGGACCATGATGGAGGTATGTACAAATTTAGCACAGCATGTTCTTGCCACTGTGAAGCTTAGATGTAACAGTGTCGTGGTTGAAAACTTATATCTTCAACGAAAAATGTCATCAAGCGTTACGAGTAGAGAGACAGACTGTAGCAGAGCTGTATGTAGGTCGCCGGGACGGAATCTCGCGATCACACAGCGCTCGCAGCACCGAGTTCGTCGGAACAAAGACGATATTCCTCGGTGTCGCTGCAATTTTCCAAGGCGAAATTTCGAGTGATATCGCGCAGATTGCGCAGTGTGCGGCTGCCTTTCGGTTATGAACCGATTGTTTATTTACAACTTCTCTGAGAAAATAACTCTTACCCAAAACAGCGTCAGCTTTCGGTTGAACCAGACCAGAAAACAAATATAAAAATGACAAGAGATCATACAAAAAATATGTGGTCTTACAAATATCAAAGCATTTTCAATCTGTGGTCGTAACTCTAGAGAGCTGATAGATTATTACACGAAAATGCGATACGAAGTGCAAATATTTATCCGCCATAGAGAGATAAACATGTTTATTGTTTACAGTTTTGGTTGGCTGTTACTGTTTTAAGACATATTTTATGCAACGGCTGCCTGGTTTAGTTGATGCATATGGAGGAGTATGGCAGCATGAATGTTCCTGATTTTGTGTTAAGTGACGTCATTTATTGTAAGCTACCAGCTTTCTTTTAGAAGCGGAAATTTTGCAGATTTATGTGGCCAAATTTTTAGTCATTTATTTACACAGTTCAACATAAGTGTTAAAGGGAGTGTGCCTACTCTTTTGAAATGTCAAATATATTTTTATTACGGTAAGAAGCTACTGCTTTTGGGATATTGGTTACGTAAAATCACGCTGGACCCCTTTTAAGTTGAAATTTTTTACTTATTTTCTGTTTGCATTTTGTTTTGTTTTAAAACTCAAAAACGATCGTCAACTATAACCAAGTAGCGAAAATGTTAGCTATAATGGGCGCCACTGGAGAGCTAACAATATATGCTGAGCGTTGTATTTAAAGCGAATGCTTCTAGTGCGAAAGCTCTCTGGCGACTAATTGATAATTAATCTTCTGCCGAGACCTGATGATTGGCGGGACTTCGCGACAGTAACTGCCTCAGCAACTAAAGTATTCTGGGGAAATGAAGTACATGGTAAATCAGAAAATAGTCTACAGACTAGTGTCAACAACTCCACATGACCAATGTGAGTAGGCACACTCCCTTTAACTAGATATATAAGACGGGTATATATTTCTAGACTGCGTGACGCTTGGGGCAATTCTCAACAGGAAAAAATGAAATATCTTGACTTTAAATGATGGTAACTAGATGAAATTGTGCGTATCCGTACATTTATTCTGCACGTGTTAGAGACATTCAAATCGATTTTGTCATATTTGTTTCAGATATTGTTGTTTGTGTACCAACATTACATAAACGAAGAGCAGCACACACGTCTACTTATATTCCTGTCCCTAGATGGCACTGGCAGTAATCGCCTGAAGTTATGCTGTACCGCATAGCTTGAAGTGGAAAACTGCAGTCTGCGCAATGGGGGAGGGAGTAGCGAGTCGTCCTTCTGGTCACCAAAAGCAATTAACCATACCTTTGTCTTTGATAACCACTGCATTATGTGATATGTTGCGAACTTCCTCAATGGCTCTATATCTCACTGAACTGCTCCACGTTTCCTCCAATGCCGGCAAGGGCTCAGCCACATGTTTGAAGTTGGGCTACTTGGATTCGTGAGCTCAACGAGAGTATATGGGATATGGTGGGAACCAGGCTCTACGCCTGACCGGGCCCCATATCACGCCTTTGCCAGCACCGGGCCCCTGCCTCGACCGGACCTGACCAAGACCGGGCCCCTACCAGGAAAGGGCCCGTATCACTAGAACGTGCCCGTATCAATAATTTGCTAGTACCAGGCCCTGTTGTGACGGGACCCACGTTCTGACTGGGCCCATATGACTTCAAACATGTGGCTGAGCCCCATCGAGCTCCTGCCTCGATCGGGCCTGACCAAGAACCTGACCAAGACATGCATATCTTGCAAAGACATAACCCTGTTGTGACGAGGCCCTCGACCTGACCAGGCATCATATCACGCCTCTGCCGACACCGGGGCCCTGCCTTGATCGGGCTCCTACCAGGAACGGGCCCCTACCAGTAATGGGACCGTATTAAAAATTGGCACGGAGTGCACCATGTTGTGACCGGTCCCTAGTCCTGACTGGGCGCCGTATCACGCCTTTGCCAGTAGTTGGTCCCTGCCTCGATCGGACCTGACGAAGACCGGGCACGTACCAGAAAGGGACCCGTATAAGGAATATACAGGGACTGGGCCCTGTTGTGACCAGGCCCTTGTCCTGACCGGGCCCCATATTACGCCTCTGCCAGCACCGGGCCCCAGCCTCAATCGGGCCCATATCAGGAACGGGCCCCTTTCAGGTAGGGGCCCGCATAAAATAATTTGCAAGGAGCGGACCTTGTTGTGAACGGGCCCTTGTCCTGACCGGGCCGCAAATTCCCGAAGTCTTGCAACCATTCGCACTCGGAATTAGAGATGACGTCATAGCTGCTGAGCAAGTCCATTATACCACCGGGGGAGGTTAGCACCTCCCTGGTTGGGATGCTGGGCCGCGACAATAAACGAAGCGCTCGCTGTGTGTGATGCACCTAGCCTTAGCCTCGGTGTGCACCATGTGAAACATTCCGTTTATTCTCGTTACGGCGCGGTCGTCAGACATTAGTGCCTTTGATTTACAGACTCCTTTTACATGTTGTTGTCAGATTGGTAGACAACTGCACTTCTTTGTGAATGTAAACTTGAAAACAGCTTGCGATCAAAATAGCAAGTGTTAAGCAAACTTCTCTAAATATTTCGACAATCCGTATTGATTTCGACGGTATTCATAATATGAGAAGATAAGGCCATTAATTTATAGGTAAATACAAGTTGCAGGTTGTTTGAGAAGAGGTACACCTACGTGATGGGCAATACACCATGGTATGGAGATTTTCCGGTTTTCATTCGGTTCATATGTAGTTTTACACACAGAAATTCTATGAACCAAGCAAGTCGGTTCGGTTGACACGTGTCACAAATGTAGTAAGAAAGTATTTAAAAAATCGACCTCAGTTTTCTATTTCCTATCGAGGCGTGCCAATAGAAGTTAACAACAACTTAAATCACGAACCGCTTCAAACAATGCATGTGCCGTTCCCAATCCGAAACAACTCAAACCGTCAGCAGCACTTCCTAGGAAACAACGACGCACAGCAACCAATACGCTGGCGCTCAACGTCTCCTGAACTCAAACGGACTAAGTTGTATTCAACAACGATCCAACGTAAATCACAATCTCTCTTAACCTGCAATGAACTCGATGGCTTCCTTCTTACTGAAATGGACGTGTTGTTATCAACGTTTTGTCTCGAAGCCTACGTAACCCAACAACACCGCTCTAACCAGTCATTTCGATGCAAGAGTAGTGACGTCATATCCACTGTGACAGTTCAGTTCAGTTCAGAGTATTTTATTAACATAAATACAATCAAAATGAAAATACAATTAAGCGGATTGGGCGCAAAAGCAATGTCTTAAATTAAAGCGCCTCCCTAAGGACGTAAACAAATATAATACAAACTGACTAAGTCCACATAAACAGCCTAACAGAGATAACATAACAATAAATAAGAGAAAAACTGAATCAGGGGATCGGACAGCGCCAACCCCGCGAACAACCCTCCGAGCAACCGTTTAATTCATGAAAGGATTCCCAGGCACCGGACAGCCGAGGTCAGGTCAACAAGTGGAATGGGTATGTGCTAATGTTGGGGTGTGGAGATGAATCGACGGGTGCGTATAATGAATGTTTGTAAATGGTGGGCAATGAGCGTTCCTTGGCTTTTGTTGAGATTTTTGCCAAAAAAGGAGGATGTCAATTTTTCTTTGAGCCGGAAGGTTATCGAAGTTGGGTATGATAGTCTTATCGCGCATGATAGTTGTGATCGATGGAGTTATTATGAAGGGGCACCAGAGTATGTAATGGATGGTATCTCGTTGACGGTGCCGCAGGTGCAGATGGGACTTGGTGTGCGTCGTGTTGGATTCGGAAGAGGTGTTGCATTTCAGTGTCGTTATTCCGACGCGAAGTCTTGGTGTGCTGTGGTGTGTGTTGCCTGTTGTGCCGTATGAGTGTAACGCTGGTGGTTCTGGTGCCCCAAATCGCTGCCAGACCTGACGAGCGAAGTCAGAGCGGGATTTGGTGTTGCGCAACAGTGTTCTGAAAACCATAAATTTGGGTGGAAAGATGACACCTAAATTAAATCTTTTTCACCTCGCAAAAAAATTATTCAAGCCGAGTTTTCACCTCCCGTCCAAATCGAAAAAAAGAAACCGGCATCGCCACCGCCACCGCTGATAAATGAGATGGCACTGGCATCAAAGCCCGGCCACATGTGGCAGCACCCGCTAGGTCCGGCAACCTGCAACTGCATGTCTACTTCATTATACATTATTAACAATATTTTAAACCCGAACTTGTGCTGAGCTCGCATGAGACGGCAAGGCCTTAGTTCAGACACAGCTTCAGGCCCGGCGTCGGCTCTGTGGTCTTGAAATGCTGCTCTTACCAACACCATTATTTAAACTGATGTTAATTTAGTATTTATGCATGTCATTTGAAGAAAAGACTTTAAAAAACACATTAAATACTGAACAAACATGCATAAATACTTGGTTACATTCACCACAATGACAGAGGGATATCGTAAAAATCAGTTGTGTTTCAATGGTAGTAATTTAGTAGCCTCGTAAAAAGTGAGGTAAAAACGAGGTCGATTGACGCCTGGTGGATTCTTAGCCCCCAATATCATAATTAGAGCGAGCGCGAAGCGCGGAAGCGAGTCCTCATTGACTATCGGATTTTTCTCAGAATATAAGCTGCCGAACCCGGCCGGGCCCGGCCCGGCCGGGCCCGGCCAGACCCGCGACCGGCTGGTCAGAAGCTTATATCTTTGACCCCGCATCCGATTGACAAGCGGTTCTTCGCCATATGATAGGCCCATGCAATGGACATTATGATTATTTACATGTTTTTTCTCACTTTGAGGGGTCAGCACGGCGCGTGACACGGTGCATAGCGTCAGGCGGGTGTCAGGAAGTATTATCCTGGCTATAGCTGAGAAACGGCTGGACCTATTAAAGCTAAAATTTGGTGTCAAGGCTGGAGACACACTACTGGCAATGTTGCACGGTAAAACTCTGTGTTCACACTGCAACGTGCGCAGTGCATGCACCCCTGATTCCGTCACGAAAATTACCTGCAAAACACATCGTTGCAATACCGGACATATTATCTCGGCAACCAAAAGGTCGCAAAGACACGGGTCAAACACAGATGCGTAGAGAAACGATCCGCCCGGCGTATGTACTATGGTCGATCAGCGGCGCGTTGGTACGTGCAAAAGTTACAGGCTATACAAACGCAAATTAATAGCTTTATGACATCTTCACATTCAAATAGTGCTCAGCCACCTATGGACGTGAAGCGATGAAACAAACCCAATCTGTAGACCAATGTTACCGTCTCTAAAATGCATGCAAAAATGAGGTTTTAATGCATTTATTTTCGCTGTTAAAAATTCTGTTCTTAAATATTTTTATTGACAATTCTATAACAGTTCCTTTCATACACGCCGTGCTTCAAAACCAAAAGGGGCTAGACGATAAAAATGATGCAGTGTAAGGCCGAAATCCAAAATCCATCTAATACCCACCCAAAATGAATTTTGCCACAAACATGAAGCTTATTAATTGCAATTTAAAATAACGCTTCAAAACCTATTTAGTTCCAAAAGGTATCGATTTTAGTTCGGATCTTTGCGACGGCAAAACAACACATAGCGAAAATAATTCAAAAGCATGCTTTGCACAAGACGAACCTCCGTTGGACGGTTGATAAATTGACGCGGATTTTATCGGACTCGCTCGTCCTTCGGTCCATTTAAGGCGTCTTAACTGGTTATACTGATCGGCTACGGAAATGGGTGCTTTCAGTTGTTAGATCAATCGATTATCTATATTTTTGCAAAGTTTCATCAACATCCATCAAATATTTTCGTCAAAATCTTCAATTATGACTAACCATGCACTTTCTTCGATGTTTATGTACCCCAGATAGAAAGGCTGCGATGTGTAAGGTTTTAAGTAGATTGCAAAAGAATAAGGGTCTTTCAACAAAAAGTAATTTACGTAATATTTGAGCAGATATTTTTTAATTAATTACGGTGAGTTCTCATCATACTTTCATATCTTGTGTTTGTTTTTTAAATAAGTTTCCCAAATTAATGCCAAGCCTAGCTCCGGCAAGAAAATGTTCAGGGTGTCAAGTGACCCCTGGAAAATATGGAAGATAAAATTAAAATGACGACGTTTTTCCAGACCTTCTGCTTATTTTTTTGCTGAATTCATCAATTAATTTTGGACTTGCTGTGTCAAAAATTTTCGTATTGTAGAATCATATTATGTAAATAAAGGCCCAGTTAATGTCACCATATTCAGCGAATCCACCTTCGCAATTTACCTCGCCGTTTTCATGGGTATTGAAAAATTAGCAGCGGCACCCAGTGATATCGTGGCGCACCAATGACGATTACTTGGCGCAACTCAAATGCATTCTGCTCAGTGCAGTTTCGGTCAGGTTTCGGTGAGGCAAAATTCAGGTTGATCGACGTGGTCTTGGTACCCGGTGCGAGGAAGTGTTTTATGAATTAATTGTATTGTTTTTGCAAGAAATCGTGGATTATATCTTATACTTTTAAGTTCAATTCACCACGAAGAGCACGGATAGGTTTTTCTCTGACAAAGTTAAACATTCGTCTGGCATTTTATCCATAAGAAATCATGACATTGATAACTTGTATAATTATAGAACCCAATGCTCTAATAAGTCTACCACTTTTTGCATTTTAATGAAGCCTAACTACTTACATTATGTGGATTGTGATTGGCAGTCTTGGTGCACAATCCACTTAATCATGATTCATGAACCTTATTTTGGGGTAAAATACCTATATCACATCATAATGAATAGGTACTTGAAAAGTTGAGTTACCTATGTTAGATAATAGATCTGGCACAAAAACTAATATTACTTTTGTGCGCTTGGCTTACATATTCTGATTTATTGAAGCTTTTACATTGTTTTCATGTAGTCATGTTATTAATTTTGCACTTTCTTGCTGTAGTTACTTTGTGGTTTCATGCTGGATTGGCCTGAAATTTCAAATGTTTAACTGGTGTTGTGTGATTTCAAATTTGTGTGCGGTTCCTTGAAGCTGGCAACAGCCAACATATGCAATATGTGTTTGTTGGAGACATTTTTCACATCAAAGTAAAGCCCGGCCTGTTACAGAATTAATTTGTCACTAAAAAGCCTGCAATGCTGCACGTAGGCAGCATTTCATAATGAAGTGGTTTTAAATGTCGTGATGTTGATATAATTATATATAAAACAATGGACATGATTGAAAACTATGTAATTCAATTAACTGAGGTAGTACTAGTATGTGAAGTAGTTTTACTGTGGTAACTCCATGCGTATGAGACAAGTTTACATTATAAAGCCAATTATTATTCATTTCTACCTCCTGAGCCATACTGAAACTACCTCATGACACCCTGCTGAAAAGCATTTTCAGAACACTGTTGCGCAAAGCTGCAGGGAGTAGATTCCACTGTCTGATAGTGGAAGGGATATACGAACGGTGGANATAAGCATTCATCTAGCATATTACCTAAAAGAAACCATGTCATTGATAACTTGTATAATTGTAGAACACAATGCTCTAAATAAGTCTACCACTTTTTGCATTTTAATGAAGCCCAACTATTTACATTATGTGGACTGTGATTTGCAAACTTGGTGCACAATACACTTAATCAGGAGCCTTATTTTGGGGTAAAATACCTATTTCATATTAGAATGAATAGGTACATACTTGAAAAGTTGAGTTACCTATGTTAGATAATAGATTTGGCACAGCAACAAATATTACGTTTGTGTGCCTGACTTGCATATTCTGATTTATGGAAGCTTTGACATTGTTTTCATGTAATCATGTTATTAGTTTTGCACTTTCTTGCTGTGGTGTCTTTGTAGTTTCACGCTGGATTGGCCTGAAATTTCAAATGCTTACTGGTGTTGTGTGATTTTAAATTGTGTGCGGTCCTGAATCTGCAACAGCCAACATGTGCAATATGCGTTTGTTGAGACATTTCCACATCAAAGCCCGGCCTGTACAGAAATTAGGGTCACTAAAAAAACTGCAATGCTGCACGTAAGGCAGCATTTCATAATGAAACGGTTTTAAATGTCAGTGATGTTAATATAATTATATATGACAATGACATGATGAAAACTATGTATATTTGAGCACCTTCAATGATCAGCAATCATACGTAAAATAGGAGCCGCCTCCTCACTATTTTGAATCACTTCATTACGGAGAAGAAAAAAATGTTGTAAATATTGCAAACTCAACGTCACCATTCCGTCAGTGAACTTCCAAATAAAATGCCTATGCAGTTATAGTTAATTATACAGTGTTTCATAAAAATTCGTGGTGTCAATCGGTAACCCAAATTTCGGTAACCCAAAAAATTGTGTGATCGACTTGGTAATCCGGTCGGTCAGGCTTATGCATTTTTGGACACTTTTCGGTCAGCCTAATCTTAACCCTATTCCCTGCGGGGGGCAGTTTCTGCCCCCCGGTAGTTTTTCGCCCGCCGCTTCTGAACCGTTACGTCTATCGTCTTGAAACTTTCGGACTTTTCCTAAATATGAATGACGCGTGTGAGGCGGCTCCAGGGTCATGTTTTTGGGAGGTCGTTAAGAATGCGGGTGTGCGGCGCATACTTCTTCGTAGTTTGCGTGGAAATACAAGCGTCAGAACTAAGTCGATGCTTTTATCATCATCACTAGTTTGGATTTGATACATATTTGGGAGCAGAGGTGTAACTCAGGTACATGAAAATGGGAGGCGATATTCTGCCGTCAATTTTAGGCCAACTTCAATAAGCAGGATGAGTAAAAGGCGGTTCCGCAGCATGGTGCGCCCCCCCACGTTTGTTTACCTGAATCCGCCTATTGCATTTGTTTACATTATTAAACAAATTACAGGCAAGCAAAAGCCACATGGACGGTTCCCACGTCCCAAACACTTAAAGGAAAGCACATATTTGTCATCCGCAAAATTTCTCACATTTTTTAATCCGCTTTAAGATTGCGCCTATGATTTTTCATTTTTGTACTCAGTCCCTTTCACACGTTGAAGAACATGACATTGGAAGCTCAAAACGTTTTTTTGCATGCAAATTGTCGAATCACATGGCACAATGACCTTTCAAAAGCACCCAAATTTTGTATTTTTCCCCCTGCCACCGATTTTGAGCCAAAAACGACATTTCGGGATGCCATAGAAATATTTTTCGTCACGACGAAACGAAGTGGTGTTCTCCAGTCGAAAAGTGCGGGCCCGAGCGGTTTCTCGAGAGTCTCTGGGGGGGGGGGGGCGGAATCGTGCCCCCCCCCGCAGGTTAACGTAATTCTGGCCGTCCCCGCAGGGAATATGGGTTATAACAATGCAATTTTTCGTACATTTTACAAGTTCTTATTTTCTACGCAGCAAAGTGGATCGCTTTAATTGCTCAAAATTAAAGAAATCAGATTAGTAAATGCTAAATAGAACAAATCATGTGATAGTATCAAGAAGAAGATATTTGGCTCTCAAGAGGGTATTAAAAATAAGTGTTGTAGGCTAATTCAGTATTTCATATTACATACACAATCACAACTTATTTTCAAATCAGTAAAATTTGGGACATTTTTGGCTTCAACCCAAATCGGTCGGTATTCGGTCAACCAAAATGCCTCCTGTTCGGTATTGGATTGGTATTAGTCAGGAAATTTTGGCAAAATGACATCACTAATACAAATGTATCCACTCGGAAATCTAGCGATAACTACAGTAGTTTTGGTGGCAGGACTTCAAACTTACCAGCATTGAAAAGCTGATGAAATTATCAATCGCATATGAAACAATCCACCCTACCGACGTTCAATTCACTTAGTTTCACCGCAGCGAGAGAAAATAAAAATAACAATGCGGCAAAAAGATTGCTATATTTCCGAAAAGCACGCGAACTTTCACAGATCTGACGTCGCGCTGGAGCAGCTAACAGTAGGTCCTATCAAACACGCTTGAGCATTCAACAGTGATGAACATGAAACAAAAAGGCATGTCTGACAACAACGAAAATACGACACTCGGGGCACCACTCTGACCAAGCCCTGGCGGCGACCGCACATCAAATGATCGAAGTGTCGACCGCTTACTCCACACAAAACTGCATCCTGCGTCACACGTTGGCCATGACCTTGCGGCACATGTCGGCTATGATGGTGGCCATGATGCTCTCCTTCAGGTCATTTAGAGTGCGTTGTTTAAACCTAGTGAATCCCTAGCGAGCGCTACGTCGCAACCCTCCAGGAGTTCTTATTTCCAAAGATCCGGAACGGATCTTTCGAGGTCTTAGGGCGAAATTGTCAATTTTAGCTCTAGATAGTTGAATTTTGACTGTTCAACGGCAATTTTTAAGACAAACTGTTCACATTTCTCCCTTATTTAACCCGCCATTGGCTGGGGGGGCGAAAAACGCCCCCCCCTCAGGGATTTTCACAATAACTCAAAAACCAACAGCGCTATCAACGCCAAACTATAGGTACCTTATTCTACATCAATTTGGCGTCTTCAATGCAATTAAAAAAATCGACGATTTTTTTCTCGAGTAATATCGAATTTACCCAAATACCAAGTACCCAAAGTTAACCATCCATTTGTGATGGCGCACGGGATATAGCACGTTCATGGCACCCTGGTGACCTTGCGTCTTCACCGGCGGCGGTTCGGGAAGCCCCGCCCCGGCCGGCCACTATAAAGCGGACCGAATTCACCGACAGCAGCACAGTCTCACTGGTCCGACTGAACACGCAGTAACCCGCAAATATGGCCCTCATGGTGAGTGATAACACATTATAGCACATTATGGGCTATGATACGCTTAGAAGGGTGTTCTGGCTGCTGGTGGAGCGTCATTTTTACACATCCACAATTGTATTGGTTAATAGTCTATTCGCACACTATCCTCAAAATTCATTTTGTTTTGCCTTTATACCCTAAAATTATTAAGCGAGTGATATAAAACAGTCTAAAAAGCTATATATTAAGAAAGTGTATTAAGTTGGTTGCTCGCCAGCATGCTCCTGAAGTGTTAAAAATTTGATGGAACTTTCACCACCACCGATAACCGTCATCATAACAACATTCCACACTCTACACTCCACATTATTGTTTATAATACATGGCCAAACAGTTTGGGTTCAGTATTGAAGCGATTTTTGTAACACTTCCAGCAATGTGAGCTCTGTGTCTCTGTGTGTTGCAGCATGCTGCTGTGTGCGCTGCTGCTCTGGTAGTGCTCACCTCCGCTGACCACGGAGGCGGCGGTGGAGGCCACAAAGGCTCCTTCAGTGGAGGAAGCGCATGGGCGGCGGCTGCGGACACGGGGCGGCGGCAGCGCATAGGAGTGACATCACCATTGGTGGGTAAGCGGAGGCGGATCCAGTGGTGGACATCGTAGCAGACGGCGGATACTGTGGTTGTAAATTCAATCGAAAACTTGTTTCGTTGCTCATCTTTATATTTCACTCTCCAACACATCCTTCCACAGGAGCCGTTCCTACTACTGCTCGCGTCGCTCGAGCTCGGACACACGCTCCCCGTCGCTCGCCATTCCAAGCCCGCCGGCTCCCCTTACAACTAGCAATGCAGTACAAGTACAGCTCAGATGGCCGGACGTGGGCCGTCTGGCGCGGCGCGGTGGTAGTTGTGGGTCCCCGGCGGCCGCGTCCCATAAGATCCAGTCTCGCTGGGGCGCGCCGCGCGGCCCAACACGGTACCATTTACAGTGCGAGCCGCACGGTCCTAACAGTAACACATCTCGCCCCTGATTTCTACAAGAAACACTTCACTACGACTCTTCATTACCGCATGAGCGAGATATGCGGGCGTCGTTCCCGCACCGCTTATGCCTGCGCCCCTCTGGTTGTTCAGGCGCCGCTACGGTCTCGGCTGTCTCCGCGTCTCCCTCGCAGGTCAAATCGTCGGACGCAGCCGACTCGATCCCCCTTTTTGCCTCCGTCTCGCCTACATCGCTCTCGACAGGACCGCTCTGCGGTAACGTTGCATCGGATCCACTGGCGGCTTCTTCATCGCCTGATGCCGTTCGTCAATAACGTTGGCGTTGTCGCGGTGCATCATCGTTTGACAGTACTGAGCGGCCCCCCATAGTAGTTACGGTGCGACACCCGGAAGGTGGGTGGCAACAGCGCGTTTCCTCCACGGTGTCGCACGTTGCGAATATGCCATGGCACCCCATTCACTTCCAGGGTCTGTGGTGAGATCAACCGCGTCACCACTCCTCTCGACGAGACTTGACTACATTGATCTCCCCTCTTGCGAAACCACACTGTCCTCGACTTCGTAACCTCGTGACGACCGTCTCAAGCGGCCTGTCTCTGGTGACTAATCGTGTCGTGAGACGAGAACACGAGATCCCGCCCAGTGTGGCGAAACAGTTCCTGGGCAGGCGCCGTCGCTGCTTGCTGGTCGTCTTTGGGTGTGAAGTTGTAACGATGGACCGCTTCAGGGACGGTACACTTCTGTCGTGCGACCATCACCTTAACGGTTCGGTGTTGGTGCTCCACAATACCGTTTCCCGCGGGCTCGTGGTGCGGCAGCGGAACAAACAGTGGTAATGTCCACCGTGATGCAAACGCCTGGCATCGCCCTGCTTGCGGAAACTCTGTACTCGCGTTGTCCATCAGCAGCTCGGGCTGGCGGCACCTCGCTCCAGGCAGGATGCCTTCGAGATGGTCGCACGAAATTTCAACCGCCTGCGACCGTGGTTTAAGATTGCGGCCAATGCGCTACCGAGAAGGCCCACAATCGATCATCGTCAGGAGCGGCGTCCGGTTGACGTGCGTGACGTCATTGCCAGCTCTCTTCCCCATGTTGGGTCGACTTCCAACGAGTCCTATGACGCCATTTCGTTGGTGCGGGGTCGATAGAGGCGCATTCTTGGCAGCTTCTGACCACTGCCTGCACCGCTGACTTTGCAACCGCTCGGTGGCCCAGCTCCCGTCTTGCGTACCAAAGAGTACGTCTCACCCCTTGGTGCCCGATGTTGATATGCACCGCACGAATGTCGCTTGACGTTGCTGCTTTCACCACAGCGGCGGCTACCGGCATCAACGGGCTCTCCAGTGGCTGATCGTAGCCATGCTCTGGTAACCCCGGGGCCGGTCAGTGTTGTCTTAGCAAGTTCGACGCCGATGGACACTAGCGTGGATTCTGACGTCCAGCTGGTACTCCGTCACCAGCTGTGAAACACAGCTACGCGCCTCCCGGATTCAACATTTCGCACTGGCGCCTTGGTTCGCAGTCTTGGTTTTTTCGCGGACAGCGCGTCGTCCAGCCATCCGCTGACTGTGACGGAATCTGTTGCGTATGTCTATCGCGCGGAATCCCACGCAGGGCATGTTGATGCCCTCACTCTGCGTCAACTCGGACATATTGATGTGCATGTCCGAGTCTGACTTGGAGCGCAGCCATGCAGCATCCTCAACGACCGCGCCAGTGGCCGGGTCCGTTAGGACTACGCCACGGGCGATGGCGCTGGCGTCCGTCCAAACTACGATGGTGTCGCCCGTGACGCTCCACTGTCCCTTCGAGGGATCCGCCTCACCCAACCGCCGTGCCACCTCGTCCGTCTTGCTCCTCAACTCAGGGTCGGTGATTGGCGTGTCCCAATCATGGCTCATCTCGCTGGCTTTCCTTTTCAACCAAGCTGCTGCTGGTCGCAGCCATCCTGCTACAGGCACGTGCGAGGTCAGTTGGCCAGTCCATGCAAACACCGACCGTCGCGACAGAACCTGCTGGCGGCTTGGGTCGGCACTTGTCCATCCCTTGCCGCATTGCAGCTCATCGTCTCCTGTGTTGGTGACTCGGAGTCCTAGCAGACGCGCTCCTCCGCCGTTCATCGTTCGTTCGGGAGGCTTGCATTCGAGCCCGAACGATGCAAAGTGGCAGGCCACTCTTTCAGCTGACACCAGGCTCTCGTTCACGAGCAGATCGTCGGCGTATGGTAGCCACAGCAGCTGAATGTCGGGACTCTTGTCGCAACACAGCCGAACCACCGCGCGCATGATGAGAGGAAGCCACACTCAGACCGAACCAGCCGCGTCAACAGTACTGCTGACCGTCCAACGACAACGGTCCTGAAAACGACAGAGTTTGGGCGCTACGTGAACCTGCAGAAAACGCTTTGCAGATTCCAGGACCGGCCAATTGATGTCCGTGTCCGCCTCCATTTCCTCAACTGTGAGTGCACACGTCAGCATCGGCAGTGTGGCGGTGACAGGTGGCTTGTTTAGTTCCTCGATAATCCAGCACCGGCCGCACCTTACCCTTTCCCTCCTGCACCACTGCCATGAGTGGGATTAATCCTTTGGCTTGCCCAGATTCCGTTTCACTGTACGGTCGCAACCATCCTTCCTTTACCCACAGCCGAAGCTCGGCATCGTACAGCAACCGCGCTGATTTCGGGACCGCGTACTGCGCTACAGTGTTCATCAGTCGCTTTGGACCCACCCGGTTCGGCCACTTCCACTTCGCCTGCCATCTGGTGCCGTCGAACACCACCTCGAAATCGGCCGTCTCGAGCTTCATTTTCTCGACAGCTCTCGTCGCTGCTACCGCGCCTCCTCCACCCTCCTCACGACGGGCGATGGCCTCACTCTCATGTCCGAACACTACATTTCGGTGGCACTGATCTCAGACGCCCCCCAGGGCCCTGATGCGGTCATTCCAGCAATACGTCCATATCCAGCAACCGTGCCTGGACTACTCTCGCCTGTACTGCTAGCATGGGTTTGACGCCACACCGCATGTTTCACTTTCGCAACTCCCGCAAATGTCGCAGGTGCTCCATTTACTGCAGTCATCGACATGCTGTCGCGTGTCCACTGGGCACCACTCCTGCAAACCGATTGTCTCGTCAACATCCTGTGTCCACCAGCGCCCGTAACACGCCCGTCCATCGAACCAGGATCTCAATCACTACTGGCGCGCCGTCTGCTGCGGGAGAAGCTGGTGGCGCAGAGACGAGCTTCTCCAATGCGTTTGGCCCAGTCTGGCGATGTGGCCTAGCCGGCGCAACAGTTGAAGCTCGGATTGGTGCTCGTCCGCAGCAGCTGCCGCGCGCAGCACCTCTCGGGCGGCCGCGACCTCGTCTGATGGCGGCGCGGACCAATGTCTGGCCGCCGTTGATGAAGCGCCACTGTTTCTTGCCGGAGCGCGGGCAATAACAGCGGCTATCTCGGAACTGCTTGTGGCGGCCTCGGCTTGCAACAGCCGGTTTGCATCCGACATCATATCCTTTAAAACGAATCCGGTCTTTTGCGCCTGATTGTCTATCGTCACCTGGATTGATGACGGCAGACCGCAGATGAACGCGATACCGCTCTGTTTATCCGCATACCTCCGCCGTCCCACAATCGGCCAGACCGTTCGCAGGATGGCCATGTAGCGGCAAACGGCTTCATCTACTGAAACGGCGCGCTCCGAAATGCACATACGCTGCCGGTGCGTCATCGCGTAGGCCTCTATCAATGTCTTCCGCACGGCGTCGATGTCCATTTGCTCCTCCGGTGACATTTGGGAGTAGACCACGTAAGCCCTGCCACATAGTTTGATGGGTAGAATCGAAATCAATTCCAATTTCTTGTGTCGGCACACCAAGTCCGCCTTCTCCAGCCACTGCACAATGTCACCCGTTCCGTCAAAATCCTTGATCCAGCTGTCACTGTCATGCTCTCATCTTGGAAAGCCGAAATAGCTTGTGGTTGTAAATTCAATCGAAAAACTTCGTTTCGTTGCTCTCTTTATATTTGCACTCTCAACACATTCCTTCCTCCAGGAGCCGTTCTACCAACTGCTCGTCGCTCGACTCGACACACGCTCCTCGCCCATTCCAGAACGCTCCGGCTCCCCTTACAACTAGCAATGAATAAGACAGCCAATGGCCGGGAGTGCCAGTCTGCGGCGCGGTGGTAGGTTGGGGTCCCCGGCGGCCCGCGCCCATACCGGTTATATGCATTGTAATTAAAATGTTTTGTCTTAAACCAAGATAAAAAATTATGCAATAATGTGGTTGGTGTATATTCAATCAAAACTTCGTTTCGTTTGCTCCCTTATATCACTCTCAAACTACATCCTTCCCAGGAGCCGTCTACCAACTGTGCTCGCCGACTCGACACACGCTGCCCTACGCTCTTCCATTCCAACCTCCGGCTCCTTACACTAGCAATGCAGTACAGTACAGCTCCGAATGGCCGGGGACGTGCCGTGGCCGCGCGTGGTAGGTTTGGGGTCCCCGGCGGCCGGCCAATACAGATCCGTCTCCGGCGAGCCGCGGTCCAAACAACGTACCATTTACAGGCGACCGCACGGTCCTAATAACACTTCTCCCCGATTCCTACCGAAAGAAACACTTCATAGCGAACTCTTCATACCCATAGCGAGAAATAGCGGCTCGTCCGCACGCTAATGCCTGCGCCCCTCTGGTTGTTCAGCGCCGTAAGGGTTCGCTGTCTCGGTCTCCCTCGCGGTCAATATCGTCCGGACGCAGCGATGCTCGATTCCCCCTTTTTGCCTCCGTTCGCCTACATCGTGCTCGACAGAACGCTTTGCGGATAAGTTGCATCGGATCCAACTGGCGGCTTCTGTCATCGCCCTGGGTGGCCGGTTCGCAATAACGGTTGGCGTGTCCGGTGCATAGTCGTTGACAGTATGGCGGCCCCCATAGTAGTAGGTGCCGACACCGGGAGGTGTGGTGCAAGCGCTGTTTTCCCTCCAGAGGTGCGCAGCTTTGCGCATACATGGCACCCATTCACTTCTAGGGTCTGTGGGTGAGGATCAACCGCGTTCACCACTCCTTCGACGAGACTTGACTATCATTGATTCTCTCCCTCTTGGCGAACACACTAGGGTTCCCCGACTTCGTAAACATCGTTTGAGACGTCTACGCGGGCCTGTCTCTGGTGATAGTCTTGTCGTAGCGAGAACACGAGGATCTCGCCAAAGTTCGTGCGAACAGTTCCTGGAAGGCGCGTCGCTGCTTTGCTTGGTGTCTTTAGAGTGTGGAAGGTGTAACGATTTGGACATGCTTCAGGGACCGCGTACATCTTCTGTCGTGCGACAGTCACCTTCCGAGGTTCGGTGCTTGTCGCTCCGACAATAGTTTCCCCGGTCAAGCTGTGCGGCAGGAACAACAGTGTTAGATGCCACCGGTGGATGCAAACGCTGCATCGGCCTGCTTCGAACTTTTCTAAGGTTCGCGTTGTCATCAGCAGCGCGGGCTTGGCGCACCTCGCGTCCAGGCAGATGCCTCGATGATGTCGCACCGACATTTCAACCGCCTGCGACCGGGTTGTTAGGAATTGACCGCCAGATCGAGTACCGAGAAGGCCACAATCGATCATCGTGCAGGTACGGCGTCCGTTGACGTGCTTGGACGTCAATTGTGCCAACTTCTCCTCATGTTTTTCGACTTCAACGAATCCATTGACGCCATATCGTTGGTGCGGTGGTCGAGTAGAGGGCGCATTCTTGGCAGCTTTGACCACTTGCCTGCCGCATGATTTGCTACCGCTCGGTGCTCGAGCTTCTCGTCTGCGTACCAAAAGGAGTACGTCTCACCTCTTGGTGGCCCGACATGTTGACGTATTGCACCGGCACGATGTCGCTTGAATCGTTGCTGCTTCAACACAGCGGCGGCTACGGCATAAGGCTCTCGCTAAGGGTGATCGTAGCTCATGCTCCCTTTGTGTACTCGCGTAAGGTCAGCTCAAGTTCGACGCAGATGACACCTAGCGATGATTCTGACGTCAGCTTGGTACTCCGTCACACTCGAAAACAGCCTACAGGCGCGTCTCCCGGATCACATTGTCGCACTCGGCCATTGGTTCGTCACGGCCTTGGTTTTTCGGCACAGCGCAGTCGGTTCCGAGTCCTCCATCGCCTGAATTGTGACGTAATCTGTGCGTATGTCAGTCGTGGCCGGGAATGCCCGCGACGCCGGGCTAGTGTTCGCAGCCCATGCCTCACCTACTGCTGGCGTCCAACTGTGTACTGTGGG
Organism: Semibalanus balanoides; assembly: GCA_014673585.1. Classification (NCBI taxonomy): domain Eukaryota; kingdom Metazoa; phylum Arthropoda; class Thecostraca; order Balanomorpha; family Balanidae; genus Semibalanus; species Semibalanus balanoides. Next base: position 751,250 of record VOPJ01005490.1, on the reverse strand, counting down.
AGTGTGCAATGTCCGAGTTGACTTGGAAAGCGCAGCATTCGGCGAGCATCTCAACGACCGCGCCAGTGGCCGGGTCGTTAGGGAACTAGCCCGGGGAGTGGCGCTGGCGTGTCCAAACTGACATGGTGTCGCCCGGACGCCTCGTCTGTACCTTCGAGGGACTCCGCCTCACCCAACGGCCGTGCGACCTCGTCCCGTCTTGTCTCTCAAACTCAGGGCTGGTGGATTTGGCGGTCAATCTTGCCAAAACTCGCCTGGCCTTTCCTTTTCAACCAGAGCGCGCTTCGCAAGCCCCACCTGCTACGAGCACGTTGCGAGGTCAGTTGCCAGGTCCCGATTGCGAACACCAAGACCGTGCGAGCAGAACCTCTGGCGGCCTGGGTCGCACTTGTCCATGCCTTGCCAGTTGAGCGTCATCGTCTGTGTTCTGGGGTGACTCGGAGTCTAAGCAGAGTCGTGCTCCTCGTCCGTAACAGTTCGTGTTAATTCGGAAGGCTTGCATTCGCAGCCCGAAAGATGCAGTGCAGGCCACTTTGTACTGAATCCAAGGCATCCTGTCAGCGAGCAGATCGTCGCCGTACTGGGGTGATCACATGCATCTGAGATGTCGGTCTGTCACAGACTAGCCCGAACCGACGCGCGCCATGTGTTAGAGAGCCAGCACTCAGAGCGAAACCAAGCGCGTTCAACAGTAACTGCTGACCGTCAATCGACAACTGGTCTTGAAACGACGCAAGTTCGGGGCTAACGTGATCCGCAGAAACGCCTTTCGCGTCCAGGACCGCCACTGAGTCCGTGTCGGTCCACTTTCCTCAACTGTTTTGCACTGCACACTCAGACATCGCAGTGTGTCGGTGCAGGTGCTTGTTTAGTTCTCGAGTAACTCTCACAGCGCCGCTTGACCCTTTCCTCCGCACCACTGCAACAGATTGGATTAACCTCTTGCTTGCCCAGATTCAAGTTTCAAACTGTAACGGTCGGCTAACCATCCTCCTTTAACCGCACAGACCGAAGTTCGGCTCGAACACGGTCTACCGGGGCTGATTCGGGACGCGTACCTGCGTAAACTCAGTGTTACATCAGTCACTTTTGGACCACACACCGAAGTGGCCCACTTCCATGTTCGCCTGCCAATCTGGTGGCCGTCGAACAACCACCTGACAAATCGGCCGTATCTCGAGCTTACAATTTTCCCTGACAGCTTCGTCGCGCTTACCAAGCGCCTCTCCACCCTACTCAGACGGCGATTGGCTCATCTCATGTCCGTAACACTACATTTACACGTGGCACTGATCTCAAACGCAACCCCAAGGGCCTGATGCTCCGTATTCACTCAGCAATACGAGTCCATATCCGGCAAACCAGGTGCTAGATCTAACTCTCGCTGCAATGCTACAGTATAGGTTTTGACGCAACCGATGTTCACTTTTCGCACGTCACCGCTAAATGTCCACGAGAGCCGCTTCTCATATCACTGCAGGTCTATCGCCATCCTGCGTCGTCGTGTCCACTGGCGCGAGCACAACTGCTGCATAACCGACTTCGTTGCATTACTATCCTGGTCCACCGCGCCGGTAACGCCCGTCGCGACAGGTATCTCGAATCACTGGCGCGCCAAGCTGCTGCGGGAAGCTGGTGCGGCCAGATGCCGTGACTTTCTCGCATGGGTTGGGCACAGTGGCGATGTGCCTAGGACGGCCTACAGTTGAAGGCAGTCGGATTGGCTCGGTCCGCTAGCAGCTGGCCCGCCGCAAGCATCTCTCGGCTGGCCGCGACTCGGTCTTGATGGTCGGCGCGGACCAATGTCCTGGCCGCGTTGAGAAGGGCGCACTGTTTCCCTGCGCGGGCGCGGAAGTAACAGCGGCTGATCTCGGAACTTCGCAGTGTGGGGCTCGGCGCTTGCGAACAGCGGTTTGCATCCGCACGATCATACTCCTTTAGAAACGAAGTCCGGCTATAATTTGCGCTGACTTGTCTATCGTCGACCTGGATGTAGTGGAACGCAGACCGGAGATGTAAGCGATCACGGATCTGTTATTCGACATCGCGTCCATCAATTCGTGGCTAGCCGTGCGCAGGTATGTAGAATTGTACGTCGGCACGTGCTTCAGAGAGACGGGACCGCTCCGGAATCGACACATAGCTGTCGTGCGTCATCGCGTAGGCCCTCTATCATGTTTCCGCTCGGCGTCGAGTCCATTTGCTGCCTCCGGTGACATTTTGGAGTAGCCACGTAAGCCCCTCCACATATTTGATGGGTAGAGAGTAGAACAATTCAATTTCTTGTGTCGGCACTCCAAAGTCCGCTTCGCAGCACTGCACAATGTAACCGTTGAAGAATCCTTGATCCACGTGTTCATGTCTCTGCTTCTCGCTATCCTGAAAGCGAAAATGTAGCTTGTGGTTGTAAATTCCCATCGAAAAAAATTCGTTTGTTGCTCTTTAATAGTTTCACTCTCAACACATCCCCTTCTCCAGGAAGCTGTTGCCTCCAACTGCTCGCTCGCTCGACTCGACAACACGCTCCCTCGCTCCCTATTCCTAATCGCTCCGCTCCCTTAGATATGCAAGCAATTTACGTATCACTAGATGGCCGTGACGTGATCCGTCTGCCGCGCGGTGTTAGTTGGGTCCCCGGCGGCGCGCCATTACAGATCCGAGTCCCGGCGGCCGCGTGGGGGGGGCCAATCACGTATCCGATTTTACATGTGGAGCCGCACGGTTCTAAATAACAAAAGTATCCAATGCAGTTTCGGGGGAAAAATTGATAAAAATAGAGATCATGAGCCGCGCTGTCAAAATATGCGCGATTCGGTCAGCAAAATTTGGTCAGCAAAGGCATTGGCAATCACATCACCATCGCCAATGAGGCGTGTGCCTGATCCACTTGGCAGCGGCTGAACCCAGATGTCAGCTGGCGAATGATACGACTGGAACACGTGCTGCACTATGACAGACGAACTAATGACGCATGAAGCCCTTCAGATAAGGTGACAGTCTACTTTATAGTTAGGTTTCGTAAGACTAGAATGGCAGTTTCAAAAGCGGTCTGAGCCAACAAAATGGGATTGGACTGATAGCTAACAAATATTCTCCTTACAAAGAGTACCATCGCTTGCCTAACAGAGAGTGGCTACATTACAGTGCACATGATCCAACGCTACGATTAGAAATGCAGGGATGTCTGACGTGATCTATTATTAAATTCTTGCGTCAGCATGTTATAGCAGCTTTCATTGAGTAGAACTCTATAGACTCTGCAGAATAAGATGAATATGTAACGTGGTTCTGGTAATGTGCAATGATCATTGTGACAGGAATGGCCGTATCTTTAAATGTTTGAGCACAGCTTGGTCACAACCAGACCCTCTGTTGCAGAACGAATTTAAATGGAGTGTCTTTGCACCTTGTACCTACTTGGTTTAAACTGAATATTGGCCATTATCCGTGCGGTTACTGGAAACATATAACGATAAATACTAAATATTTGTTTATCTCAAAATCTTTAAACCGTTTTAAGCAAGTCTTCAATTTGGACTTGCAGCTTGGTGGGTTCTATGCGAGTTGCCGCCGCTGGATGGCTGCGCACTCAAGACGTTGTTGTCCTGGGAGGAACAGCTTGCTATAGATGCATACCGTCGAACAATGTGGCTGGATTACCTACCTGCTGGCTGAGCAACGATAAACATTTTGTTATTGGGACATATGAGTATTTATCATTAAGCTGTGAAAGCTGTTAGAGCGTGAACAACTTTTGTAACAATTCAGGCGTACTTGTTTGGTATCAATGTTTGCCAGAATTTGTCTATCAAAATATTGAGTCAATCTCTACATTTTCTGTTAAACTTAATAATGAAGTCATTGTCCATACCCCACAAAATGACTTTCGGAGAAACAGAATATAACATCGTGTTCGGAAGCAATTTCTTCATGTGTGATTGTGGTATTAAACACTCGGGTGTATATTTGAACAACTTTCCAGATAAGGAGAACTATCCTATTAATAGCATCTTTTCGCAGGAACGCTTCAGATCTAACCAACTATTTATGTGCTTTTCTCTTTGTCTTTGACGTTCCGAGCTCTTTAAAAAAGGCAGTTTGAAACGATAGTCACAAGCGTTAACACAATTGTAATTTTAGCGACCCAATGTAAGGTAAATGATAAACGGGAGTGGTAGTGGTGTTATGAGGACATTAGGTGACTTTGTGATTGATCACTGGGGTAGGGATGCTGTTAAAGTAAGTTACGAAACCTGACATCCTAACGACTTAGCTAAATGAAAAACAAAAGAAAAATGTTGAAGTAGAAATTTATTCCGTATTTGAAACACAATTCTTTGAGACATATGGGTCGAAGTATTTAATCAAAGCGTCAGTGTCGAACTATATGTAATAAGCTAGCTCCTATCGGAGAATAGAAATCTGGGGGGTCGGGGGCTGATGATTTCCACGTTCCCCGCTAACACCCTTGCTCGGCCCACATTGCGCTTGACAAAGCGCAAGAGCGAAAAGCGTCTATTTTCGGTTGGACTGTAGGTTCATTGCGTACTGCACAGGTGAATAATGAGTATGTCAAAAGAGCTTATTTTGGTCTCAATGAACCGTCGGCAGTATGATGTTGTGGATACAAGCTACTAATGTTCAATGCGTTGCCGATTTCCTTGTCGCCAATCTATATTATGCCCGTGGGGGGATTCGTATCCTGCAGTGCGTGGTTTCTTTTGCTGCTGCAACGTAGTGTTCTGGGTTAACTTACTCGAAGAAAGACGGAACTCGTCAGGTATGTGCATTTTGTACAGTAAGATGCATTGACTCTCGCTCTCAATAACTCTGCTATTTCAAAATTGTAAAAGGATGGGCGCCCGCTCGATTGTTGCCTTTAAAGACATTTAGCTGATAAATCGTAGAAGAGGTCGTTTGTAAGCTTAGTTCGGCGAATCATATGGATTCGACTGTATTTTAAGGCTCACCGCAAGTAATCAGGGTGATGGTGATCGATGAGACAGCTCTCCCGACGACAGCTGCGGATCATATATGTAATTCCGTACTCATTAAAGCCAAACTCGCTTGATTCCTCATACGCTCTTAGTAGGTCATAAAATGACTTCTCTGAAAATCCGCTATATTTTACGATCATATAGCGTTCATCGCGTGTCTGCGCAATGCCGCATGCCTTGAGCGGAGAAGCAAACGACTCCCGTGGACGAATCGGCGACATGTTTGACTGAGCCAGCAGTATCCGTGCCTCTAACGTCCTGACGAGTAGCGGCAGCTCTACCATCTCGTCTGGTGGCCGGTTACCCGCCTGTTTCCTCCGCTGGCAGCGTGCTGTCAGCCGCTGGGAGGCTGTCAGCACCCCGTGCTGATCAGCATACCCCAATGGTGGCTCGATGGTGGCCCGTTTGTGCGCCACACGCCGCTGCTGACGGATATAGCCCGATCCGGACCAGAATAGCGGCGCCACCAGACACGATGACGACGCCTGTCGTCAGAGGTCACGTGTCCGGGCGGCTGACAGACACGGCGAGGTGTCGCCGCGCAGGGTCGGGTCGTGTTCGACAGCAGCGCTAACTAGCCAACAACACAACACGGCCCGCCAGTCGTGCTCTGAGCTTGTGTCGCCAGTCATCCGTGGTGCGCACGTTTGGTGAGGTTGAAGCACTTGGAAAGCAGCCATGTGAAGGAAGAGATGTGTCGTCACTTCACGCGTGACGATGACAGTGGTGATCAGTCTGAACTGTCTCTGTTGACAGTGCCTGAAGAATAGGTATTCTCTATGATTTTACGTGAACTTATGTTGTGTAGTTAAGGGCTTTTTTATTTGTTGTTCAGAATTTAGACGGCCATCCGTGGGAAAAGAAGGTAAGAAGTTCAACATTATCAATCTTGTAATCAATACTAACTTTTGCGCGCACGTTTCATGTATGAATATGAATATTAATATCTTACGTCCGAAATAAAAATGAATTCATATTTGGGTTAGACGGTGCTTCGTTATTAGGGATACAATATGCATGTTAGCAATCAGCCAAACCAACGCACAGTTCCCGTGTACCTTGTATTGCAAGCTCAAATGTCAATTTTTGAATTAATTGAGTGAGTGATGATGGAGCCTTGCGATGACCTTATTATGTAGCTGAGTGGGCTCGGTTGTTCTTATCAACACAGCAAGTGCTTTTTCACGTGTTTTTTTCTTCAAGAATAAGTATTTGGTTATTGTTAAAATACGGCATGTGTAAATACTGTAGAGCTTATGGGACGTTTGAAATCACGTTTCAAAACGAATAGGCAACTAAAAAGAGCCAAATCGTAAAACATAATTCTACGCTTTCCGTTGCATTGTATATGCTAGTTGCTATATGTTGGAATAAATTAATGTTATGATCGGCAGTATGCTGCATTTGATTTTCAGTCATTGTATATACTGAATTGGCGTGGTATGTGAGTGTACTAGCATCGTGCAATTTTAGGTCACGACCGAGAGCGGGGTGAAGGGTGGTCTCTCGAATGAATCCTGATGTAGCGGCTTAGGATGCATTTTGTTAGGTTTAGGTGCTTTTTGCTGTTTGTGTTGTTTCAGAGCATTCTAACGTCTAAGTGACCAGACATGTGCTTGGATCCCGAAAACGGATCCCGGGATCTGATCTCTGGGATCTGGATCCCGCTCCCATTGGATGATAGATCCCCTTCAAAGTTTATCGATGGATCTGCACTGGGATCATATATTCGTATTAAACACTGGTCAACGGATCCGCCGGGATCCGAGATCTCAGGCACTATCTTGCACGGAATCCACTGCGGATCCCAGACCCGCCATTAAACATATATTTTTTTTGCAGCCCATATTTTAAGTAATTGTCGGTAATTTGTTAATTCGTTGTAAATTAAACTATCATAGGCGTATGCCTTTAGTTAGATTTTATCACAAATACTCAACTATGGCATGATATATCAGTCGAATCCTGTCGGATCCAACATCTGTAAGGAACAGATATCCATTTTCATTGTTTATCATGGGGTCCTGTGGGATCCCAGATCCGTTAATAATTTTAATCAAGGGAACCACTGGGATCCAAGATCCACTGCAGGTGCGGATCCAGAATTTCGGTCGGGGGCGCCATACAAAAAGTTGCGCCCTCCTGGCGCGCCATAGGCAAGATCCGGCTCAGGGGGCGGTTGTGCGCGTGCCCACGCCCCCTGGATCCGCGCCTGTACTGTTGTATGTTAACGTGGGATCCAGTGGGATCATAGATCCAACATTGCGTCTAGTCGAGAGATCCTTTGGGATCATAGATCCTTCTTTCAGATCCATGCACATTGTACATTAGGGTGCATCAAAATACACTTTTCCATGATATCGATCTGTCTGGGTCTAAAAGTGGTTCGAAGTGGATATTATTAGAATGCGTGTGTAGTAAATATTGAAGGATCGGTATGCATTTACAGTCCAAAAATGCTTGAAGAAGACACTTACAACAGTCTTGACTGGGGGTGTGTGGCAGAATTGCCGCTCTGGCGAATAATCACGATATTGAAAAGTGAAAGAAGAGTGGTAATCTGAATACATTCAGATAATTCTGTGGATATGCAATTCACACATCTTGATAATCGTTGCAGGACGGGTCGCTCAAAGGGGTCATGAGCTAGGAATCTTTGTGGAGGCATGTCAATACCGATTTTTCATGTACTGGCCCGTTTCAATTGTTTCACCTGGTAGTTGGACTCCCAAAACCGACTTAGGGGACAATATATTTGTCGGTTGCTATACTTGGCACCGCCTCTCCTGACGGCTGGCACTGACAGAAAGGTTGACGTCGCGCTCATAGAGTGTCAACAGCTTGAATTGATGCATCTTACGGTGGTGGTCGGGACTACTGACAACACGAAGCTTCTGGTGTACCGTGTATACCAAGAGAGACGAATGTGTGGCAGCAATAATGTCGGCGTGGCTGACGTGTGTTACTACAAGTGAAGTGTAAAAATGTGCTTCGGACACCACGGCCGCAACACCGGATACAACTCTCGGTACGCCTGCATTGCATCGCAGCTCGCGATACTGGATCGACTCGTGCTCTTGGGGAGCCGGTAGCTCCGTGGTATGTCCTCGGACTTTCACGCAGCGGCCCCGGGTTCGATTCCAGGGGTGCCGGTTACGGGGATAGGCTCCCGGATCAATTCCCCTGCCTCCGAGTGGAGAGAGTCCCATGGGGGGGGGGGTCAAACTCCAGGCCCCTCCTCGCCCCCTCCCCGGCCCCCGGCGATTAAATGGCTTAAGGTTAAATCGGAATTTAAAAAAAAAAACGCTGTTCTTGTCCGAGTGCCGGCACCACATTGTCGAGGTGCTCCTCACTCAGCTGTTCAACGCTCTGAAAGTGGAGAACTCCCTCTCGCCAGAGGTACTGTTCGGTTGAGTCTTGCGAGAAACTTGGGACGCTGTTGTCGACGAGGGGCGGCTCGCTATCGCTGTATACAAATCCCGACGAGTGCTGAGCCGCAGTTCTGTTTCGAACTATTGCGAGCTGAGACACGTTGATCGTCGACACGGCTGCTTGGTATTACACAGCAGGGCGACTACCAACGAGTTCCGTAATCTCTCTTCCCTGCTGTACCCTAGGTTCCAACCGGTGGTGCGCCGATCCACTTTCTCCTCTAAAACTACCAGGGGTGCTGCATCAGGCGACGGTGGATGGCCCAACCTACTCAGCACTCTGATACTGGCCAATTGCGGACAGACGCATCGAGCTCCTCCCTGCAGGAAAAACTCGCGGCGAATAGACCCTGAAATTTGGTTTTTGCAGAACTTCATTCGAACATGTCTACGCGATGTCGTGCTGGACGTGCACAAGACTGTTGATGCCTGCCTGTGAATGACCTGCTCTACCAGCAACCTGTGCGCGTACAGTATCGATCAAGTGGCTATCATCGCAGTCGACAGTTCACAAGGTGCTGGAGCAGATCGATAATGAGATGCAATGCCCCACTTTGGCACTTCTCAGCCAACGAATGTGCAGACGAAGAGCTGCGCGCCCTGTGAAACGCCGATCCTATGATCGGAAGCGGACTGATTTCCGGCGGGTGCCCTCAGCAGCTGTTCTGGCTTTAGCTGCCTAAGTCAATGCTCTCTCCAATCTACCAGCCTGGCGGCACTCGCCACTCAGACTGCTTGATCGGTATATTGACTACAGCTGCACATCAATCCAACGTTGCCCCTCTTATTGTGTGAGGACTGGGGATGGCCTAAGCAGATACCAGGGGTTAGTAAAAGTGAAAGTGCCACCAATCAATAGGTGAACGACTGCGCGAGCGAGGCGTGCTCCGTTCAAATTTTGGGTTGGAGCAGAGCGAGCAATCACATTGTAAGAATGACTGCGACCGTGCGAACATGACCGTTCTACTACCGCCAATTTAATGCACTTGACATGTTCCGCCAGACGAAACGAGAGTAGAATATGGTGTTAATATTGTTCTGTTGTTAAGCTTCATTGCTTGTATGCCAGTTTGATTATCTTTGAAAAGAGAATACATCGAAATGTTATAAAAAGTACCTTGTTTCGTAATGTTGTTCTCTTCGGGAGTGCTACAAGGCGTCGCCCCTCCTAAAGGGGGGGGGGCGGGAGGCACATTAAGTGTCGATTCTTTCCAATGAAGCCCATATAGGCCGTATTTAAAAATCTGAAAATGCCTGAGAGAACGAGGTGCTCTTAAAGAGTGCGGGACACCCGTCTCCCCTTGTACGCATGAGCGCTAGCCAAAGTCACGTGAGAAACTGGACTAAAGTTTTGTGTATTTACCCCCAACTCTCATCGTTGTGTTGACCCTGTAATATCAACGAATCTCTCCGATAATTTCACCAGAAATGCATTTGCAATGCCAATTGAACAAAACGCAGACCCAGACAGATCGAATTATTCACTTTGAAAAATCCCCTTGTAATTTGATGCACCCTATTGTACATGTCAGCCAAGGACCTTTACTGATGTCCTATGATGCGCTGGTTTCGAATATCTCATCAAATTTGCAAAATCCATATGAAATTTGACATCGCAGGGGGGTCAAAAATTTGCGACGTAGTCACATTTTGTGTATTTGACAGCGCTGTGCAAAGGCCAGCCTCTTGAGTGCTATATTGGTCAGAACTCAGATCCAAGCTAAATCTGACTTATTAGCATGATTTTGGCATGAAAACTAGCTCTGTCTCAAATAGTTCGTCCACAACGTTCCCTCATGTCAGTGCATTCCTAGGTTGTGCTTAACATGTCAAGTCATCTTACAGGTTAATATTTGTGAGCCTATGTCACCGTGAATTTATGTTACGCAATATACATTTGTTGTATATCATTAGAATGAAAAAGAACCATTCTACAATATGGTATTTTTATGTTCTTTTTTGGAATTTCAAAATTGTATATATATATTTTTAATTTGTGAATTATTTTCTGTAATCTTACCTGTTTGAAGTTCAATGTTTTTACCATTTAATGTGAAGGGCACTATATCTTATTTCAACCAAACAAATAACGTTTGTTGATTTTCGTATATAAATACGTCAAACTTGGTTATATCAAATGACGCTTTCTCATTAAAAATCCGTTATTCACCAACAACTTTTGACTGAATAAAGCTAAAGGGATACAGTGAACGTCATTCTGCTGCTCTCGTCAAGGCGCCTGTATTGACATGCAATATATATATATATATATATATATATATATATATATATAAATATATATATATATATATCTGATACTTTGGTGACCTTGACCTGAGGTCAAGATATCAGAAGGAAGGTTCAATACCGGCCAACCATAGTGTTACGGTTGTCTGTAGGTCTTAAGAACCTAATGGTCTATCTGCAGGTCCTGCATGTCTTGTCACATGTCTGCATGTCCTGTTTGTCCCATCTGCATGTCCTGCATGTCCCGTCTGGATGTTCTGTATTTCCCGTCTGCAGTCCTTCTCTGACCGCTGGCTTGTTAGATGGTAAGTACATGTGGCTTAGTTTCTTGCTCTCAGTAATATACATGAGTCATATATACGCCAGTTTAGGCGAAAATGTTAAGTGAGTGCTGTTGAAAAGGATGTTGATTTTTTTCTTCGAAAAGTCACTTAATTTTTTTTACAATGAAGTCGTCATTATTGATATATAGCTATTGGGGTATGACACGATCTTTGATCTTTGGAGACTATTTTGGCGACTTAAATTCAAGCAATTATTTTGTTATCGTTCTTGCAGCAGGTAATCCAGCCAAGGTTCGAGGTATGCATTATACAAGTCGTTTTTCCTCCCAGGACCAACAATCTTGAAGTGGTTGTTAGTCAGTCAGCGGCGGGAATTGCGTAGACCCCCTTTTTTAAATTTAAAAATATTTTGTTTTATAACGGTTGAGTTTTGGGGAAAATGGCCTGAGTAATTTATTTTTTTAATTAATATTTTTCAATGACAGTTTAACATAATGGCTATCTCAGATCAAACCGAATACAAATGTGAAACATTCCCTTTGAAGGAAAATTTTCAACTTTGTATTGGTTTTGAACTAAGAAAGCCATTATCTTTGACCGTTATTGAAAAGTATAAATAACCAGTAAGGCGCCGAAGCTGGCAATGAACAAGCGAGTGCGGAGGAAATGTTTGGCGAATTTCAGTTTTATCGGGCAAGTAGTTTCTGAGATACCAAAAAGATGCACACGTGCACACGTGCAGATCGGCACCCACCCCTGACCACAAGCGCTAAGTCCTGTCTTAAAAATACCCCCTTAACACTGCACATTATTTATGCAACTTGAATTTATAGTGCTGAGATTTGTACGTTTTGTATTTAACTGTCATTAGTTTGAACTATATTTTACACATGCTGCATCATCGGGAACTGATGAGCTGTCTCCCGGCCCTCCCTAATGCCAATGATGCAGCCTACATCAAAGCCATAGGTATGTAGTTGTAATTGCTCCCATACTGGGGCGCCCCGGCTCCAGCAGCAGCAGGGGCGCCTACAGGTGCGCCACGTCAAAAAATGGCAATGAAAAATTGGCGTTGGGGTGACATCGTCACGCATTATTTGCTTGTACGGGCGCTTATTGTTCGGCTTATCAGGCACTGGTTCCGCCCCGTGGAGGTGATATCTGCCTCCAGGGGCGCATATTGTCTTAATTTCAGGGCGTCTCTCCTATTCCTAGGGAGCAATATACTTCTAGGAATTCTCATTGCTCATGGCCCAAGGGCGCCTGTCTGTTCGGGGGCGCAAATTGCATCTTAAAAGACGCATGAGGTGGTCGTCGTCAGCGCCGGCCAAAAGGGGTAGACCGCTTGAAGAGGTGGCTATGCCCATGGGAGCCTTTTGCCCGGTAAGGCAGCGGCTTCGGCGCCAAAGGGAGGGAATGAAACGACAGGGGCACTCGTGGAATGGCTACCCTTTGTCCCGAAGAGGCGCCTTCGGTGCCAGAGGTGGGGGGGGAGGATGACACGGCCCACATGCCCCCTGAATACGCTGCTGTTTGCTACATTATGTGGTAGGCTATCAATAATTTCGCGATCTGTTTTCGTAGCGGAAATGTAAGGAAAACTACTGTCGCCTCAAATATCCAACGCCATAACTGGTTATTTTGCAAGATATTTTCGACATGCTGTACCTGTAATATACAGATCAGCATAAATTGCATGCCATTGTATCAAAATGTATTGTTTTGAGTACTCTCGGGAACAATTACAAATTAGCAAAATTGGCGAGCTTCTTCTTTTTTCTGTTGTACCCCTATTGACTTCTCGGCAGGGGTGTTGTCGATAATTTTTTAGTGGGGGTCGGCGGAAATGACTAAAAAATGCATTCCAATTTTGATGCGCGTACTTGAGCCTTTGCAGAATGTTTTATGTGGATTTTCATGTTTTAGTAAGTGCTTGCTATTTAGCGCCACCAAGCGGCGTGAATTTGTGATCGGGGCTGTCTGATAAAACCCATAAATATAGGCGGTGGGCCTTGTAGATAATAAGAAGCTAAAATAGTATTCTTTCAATTCAGCGTTACGACGAAACGAAGACGATGACGATGACTTTGTTAAGGCAATGGTCACCGATATAACGCCGCGAAGCGGCTTGACAATTTAAAATTTTAGTTTGTGGAAGATAAATAAAAATATTGGAATCAAACCATGAGCAGACCTAAGCTTCAGGTAACCCCTTTAGCTGGTTGCACATATCGGTATGATGACAAATATTGAAGTGAAGCTAGTTCTTATGTTCACTAGCCTGGTATAGAAAATCACGAATCACGATGACTGGTGGCCGTCAGCGCTCAAGAGTATGTGCATACGATAATCATAACTGTGTAGGGGAAAGAGTGGATAATTGGGACGCAGGAGGATAGGGACATGCAAATATCTTAGAGATAGGCAGCGCCTGATCACCGTTTTTACCTTCAAGTTTCTCTTTTTTATATCAGGCAACGTTGGAAAATATCAGTTGTCCTTTTTCGGTGCAGGGGAATGCTGTGCAGAGTGACTGCCAAAAAAACATATTTTCGCATCCCCCTTCGAGCTGCCAAGGAAAACGGATTAAAGAACACCAACACGCTCAAAAAACGTTCACCCTCCTCGACAGTAACAATACGTTCAAACCCTAAGAAGGGAATCAGAAAACACGGTGATGTTGTACAAACAGGGGCTGTTGGTGTATTAGCCCAAAATTCCAGCACCTGTACACGACCCGCATTACCAGACACCGCCAATAACACCAGTCACCACACGGGGGCCGGCACCCCAATTGAACGCAGTGGTGTCGTCACTCCCCCCCTCACGTCCCTTAAATCCCTGTGGTGGCGTGTCCTCCCCGGAAAGTCCCTAACTAGAAAAACCGGGGGACCTAAAGCAAAGGGAAAAACCAACACTTTTTTGTCCAAGTGTGGGAAAAACCCCTGAACATGTTAAAAAACAGGTGTAATGTGTGGTAATACAGTGGCAACAGCAACCCACAAAATATAAAAACGCAAATTACGAAAAACACCGACTAGTCCACAATTAGGGGGGAAGGGTGGGCCTTTCGTGTGGCTCTCAGCGAGAAACAGTGACGGGCTGCGCCCGCGCCCTCGAAAACCGGCCACCGCACCGGGGCTGGAGCGATCCACCAATCAGCTTCGGCAACGCCCAGATTCACCGGTGCCTGGCGCGCCTGCGGCACCAACCGGTCATTCACCGCGTCTCGGAGAAGCGGGTCGCTGCCACCGCGCACCAGCGCCCCGGACACCGGGACGTGTCGTAGCAGCCCGTAGTGTTGCGAAAAAATCGGCTAATACATAACCGTGCATTTTTCGAGTGTTATTCCAAGTTGTGTCCGTTTGTCAGGTTAAAACTTATTTTCCTTTAAGCATTGCATGTTTTAAGCTTACATGGTCTTTATCTTGCTGGTTACATTCAGAAGTGTATACGATAATTACAAAATGGAGGAGAGTTCGTCTAGTAGCTAGCAGACGCCGCAGGAGAATTGGGACACCCATCTCAATTATCATGTGGGTGTCCCAATTCTCCTGCGGATGTTACGACCTAATTGCGTTCAAGAGCACTATAAGCTCTTGAACGCAATTAGAAGCAAATGCACTCAGGTATTTACCATTACAAATTAGTTGCAGCACATGAAGCTATGTAGAACTGTTGTCCAAATGCGCCTTAGCATGTCCCAATTCTTCCTCACGTCTGTCCCTTTTCTACTTGCGTGTGTCCCTATTCTCCTGTAAAGCAAGGTCTTCGTTTTTGCTCACCACGAGACGTATCCTACAGCAAAGTCAGTATTATTTGCTAACATGACGCAAATATTTTTTTTTAATTTATTCGTTGTTGTGTGACAATATTGATTAGTTATTATACTTTTGGAGTAGTGCCTTCTCAAAGTTGAACTTGCAAATATGTCCCATTCTCCCCACTCTCACCTACATACATATGTACCGATCTGTAACAAACAAGTGGAAAACAGTGCAATGGTTCGCAGGCACAGGCCAACAAGAGCAATCAGGCAGAACGACTTTTCCGCTTCATAAATGGTCCGCTGTGGATCTGGAGGAGCCTGGGGAGATGGCATGGGGAGATGGTCCTGGCCTGGTCTCCATGCCTATTAGCTCTTCGGTCCACGCAAGCGGGCACCGCTGGAGCAGCTTCCGGGTGTCGATGTCCTCGTCTTTGCGTTCGGTCGCCTTTTTTCCGGAACTCGGCAGATAGCTAAACATGTAGTGTAGCCCGCTTGAAAGTTAATGCTTTATGAAGGGAGTGGGCCCCTGGGAACCAGCTTGCGAA
Organism: Semibalanus balanoides; assembly: GCA_014673585.1. Classification (NCBI taxonomy): domain Eukaryota; kingdom Metazoa; phylum Arthropoda; class Thecostraca; order Balanomorpha; family Balanidae; genus Semibalanus; species Semibalanus balanoides. The sequence goes on along the minus strand of VOPJ01005490.1, from coordinate 735,977 downwards.
CATGTGTCATGACGCAAAGCGGCGTCAAATTCTCCAGTTTTTGAATGTCGATAACTGGATTTTTAACTGCTGGCAAAGGCAATTTTACGATCGATTGTTAACTTTCCCCACACAAAGTTTGGGCTGGTTTATTCCCCACCGCTTTCTGAGATAGAGGGGGTATTGCCCCCCCACCCCACCCTCCTTCACCCACGTCCGGCGACGCCCTGCCTCTCGGCACATTTGAAACTAATAAATGCAGATGGAGTCTTCCATTTTCTACTGAGGTTACTTTAACCCAGAAAAAATTCGGGCCTCGAAGTTTACCGGGTAAACTGTACCCGGTGATAGTTACGCCCATGTCGGAATCTGATCAAAAGTTGCTTCGTTATCTCACCGATATTGCATGTGAGTTATGGTTATTGGCTTCAAGCCATCAATAAACCTGTTACCGAGCGTGACGCCTCGGTGTCACCGAGAGTTACGTCTGCAGCAGTGGGTCACTAACTTACTAACTACTAACTAGTTAGTAGTAACTAGTTAGTGGTCACAAACCACTAACTAGTTAGTGGTAACTAGTTAGTGGTCACGGATCACTAACTAGTTAGTGGTCCGTGACAGTAATGGGTCAGGGTCAATTGAGGTCAGCAGCTGGGTCAACTGTCGTGTCATCACAGTATGGAACGTTTCCTGTTCTAAAACTATGCTAGTGAACAGTATTGATTATTTCTGTTATTATAAGTGAAGGCGTCCAGTTTGCTCAACAGTAAATGCTTTGAGAAGGGCACTTCTTCTTCAACACCACCCGGATGCCAGATGAGGATTTGTATTCTACGAACTTCGCCCAAATTATCCGTTTAACATCGCGGAAGTGTGAAACGAATGCATGTTTAAGGTGTGATTTTCATCCAATAAATTTCCAGATTCGTGCCACATTATTTTCGATGCGGATCAAATCAACTTAAAAGTAAATGTGCCGAACGGAAGTGTGCTTCGCGCAATCAAGATACGACTTTCAAGTGTGCACTAGTTCCGGAGTTTAATGCTGGCGAATACTGCTTATCATTTCGTCAAAATAGTAAAATACCTTTGCAATATACTCGAAGGCACGGCAGCGGGATCGATTCGGTCCACCGATTACACCTGTTTGGTGTTTTGGTCAAATAAACGTCACATTTGTAATCCTCGTGTAACTGTACTTTCTGAAAGTTTCTCCAGTTCGAGCATTTAACTTACGCTAAGCAGAATGGACCTAGCTCACTTGACACGTCTCAATATTTATATTTACAAAGCTTCGATGAAATATTATCCCATCTGTATTGCTGAGCTGCAGGCTGAGACTTCAGTCCACTGCCGACTGTCCGTCATGTGCCTCAGTCCACTGCCGGATGTCCGTCATGTTCCTCAGTCCACTGCCGACTGTCCGTCATGTGCCTCAGTCCACTGCCAGCTGTCCGTCATGTGCCTCAGTCCACTGCCGGCTGTCCGTTGTGTGCCTCAGTCCACTGCCAGCTGTCCGTCATATTCCTCAGTCCACTGCCGGCTGTTCGTCATGTGCCTCAGTCCACTGCTGGCTGTCCGCCATGTGCCTCAGTCCACTGCCGGCTGTCCGCCATGTGCCTCAGTCCACTGCTGGCTGTCAGTCATGTGCCTCAGTCCACTGCCGGCTGTCCGTCATGTGCATCAGTCCACTGCTGGCTGTCCGTCATGTGCCTCAGTCCACTGCCGGCTGTCCGTCATGTGCCTCAGTCCACTGCCGGCTGTCCGTCGTGTGTATCAGTCCACTGCCGGCTGTCTGTCATGTGCCTCAGTCCACTGCCGGCTGTCCGTCATGTGCCTCAGTCCACTGCCGGCTGTCCGTTGTGTGCCTCAGTCCACTGCTGGCTGTCCGTCATGTGCCATTTGGAGGGGTAAAAGGCAGAGTAAGACAAATTCCATGCTGGACCAATGGCTTGTGTCATACTCTGCCTTGCACCCCTCAGTTTATCACAGACTCTTCACGATTGTTAGACCGTAAATAACATCATCATATGACCGGCCATCGCTATTGGCCCATTGAATGTCGGCAGCGTCGATCCCGACAGCGGCTAATCATGGTTATCTCCAATAGCCGATAATACCCGGCTACAGGGGCTCCTTCGTGAACAATGAGCGTCAGCGGCGGCGCCAGTCTTCTGCAGACAGCGTCGAGTACTCATCAGCTCACAGCAGCCGGTAGTTCGGCGTGCCCTGTATGTGAGACAGGCGCGCACAGATCGGCAAGTTCACCGATCAGGGCGAGTGCGTTCCGCTCAGATTTGTGGGAGATGTGACGGAATGGCACAATGGGTAGCAGATAAGTGCCTGGATCCCGAAGTGGGATCTGGAATCCCATTGGATCACTTGGCATAAATATAATAGGATCTGGGATCTTTGTGGATCCCTCAACTTTACTGTCTACCTGGATTTGGTATCCCATGTGGATCCCGGAAAACAGGACACAAACATCCGGATCTCAGCCGCATCTCCCGGATCTAGGCACATGCCTGGTGGATAGATATGTCTATTTTGCTTTCAGGCTGGGTGAGTGGCGAGTAGGTAAGATAAGAAAGGTGATTGGTTGTCTGGGCCAGTCCGACTATGCGTGATATATTAGATCCCGGAAGTGTTTTAGAGGCTAACGCTAAGTCGCATGGAATGTTTGGAAACAAAGCACTGTTCCTTCTACTTCAGCTATCAAACCGTTTCCAGTTCGGTGAAGTTTCAGCAACATGCGAGATACAAATATTTATGGCTAGAAATGGGTTGTGCATATTGTGTAAATACTAGGGGAAACATAAAGCAGTGGTGCATGAACGGAATCAAACAATTCATGAAATTCCTTGAAACTAATTCTTAGCCGTGATCCACTGTCTACGTCTACCATTGTGCTTTTCAATTGTGCTGCAATATTGGATAATACACAGATTACATTTGGAAGCGAATGGAAAAACACTTCGCTCTTCGATCGTCGTGCCTATATTGTTCTGAAAATTAGTAATTTATATACGGCAGTTTGGTGCTTTGGACAACCAGTTGCCAATTATATAGGTTTCTTTAACATTCAGCTTTTGTAAAAAAAAATGTCAGGAGTGAAATTAACGCATTTACTATTGCACCGCTCATGGACGACGGACGTGCATTATCCTTGCTCGCTGGGAGAATCTCTGCTATAGCAGTAACCTTGCCGCCACTGACTGCAGCATTATTCGCCGGATGGTAGGATATGGGACTGGGGAGGAGGGAAGAGGGAG
>VOPJ01005490.1:704080-732421 GCA_014673585.1 Semibalanus balanoides | reverse complement strand
GAGTATTTTAAAAAGTGTTGACACTCTGTAAAACTCTCTGAGGGTGTTTTTATTTTTCTCAGTGTAACAGGTTAACCGGAAAAATGTTAAAATCAGTAAGACAAACTATGGAGTATTCGCACTTGACACTGCCGTGAAAAACGTGAAAATACGGAGTTGGCGCAAAAATGTGCAGCTACTTTCCTCGCATCCATGCAATATATAGAGACCCTGGGGAGTCGCTGACTGGCAAAATCTTCGCGGGAAACGAGGGGCCTTTTTTAAAGCTCTACACAAACTTCTGCAAGTTTTTAAATCAATGCTTGATTTACTCCTCCGAAATACACAGTCCAAAATGATCAAAATTTACAGCTGTGTCTTTTTACGTTAGCTGGCATTAGCAGATGGGTCAAAACATTCCGTGGTAAGATTATTTTGATGATGGGATCACTTTATCCTGATTTACAGCAATACCAACCTACCTGATATAGTCACTGCTCCAAAATCATAATGATTAACATAACGACATTGTTTAACTTTGGAGGAAAATTGCATCAATAAAATGTTGTCAGGGACAAAAATAGGCAGCACCATCGAATGCACCGTCCATCTTTACGTATGGTGCTATGTTCAAAACCTATAAAATAAACAAACTGACTTTTTCGCTTCATCGGCGGTTTTGAAGGCCTGGAAGGTTTTGAAGGTGCGCCGGAGCAGCTTCCGGGTGCCGATGTCCGGTCCTTGCGTTCGTGTCGGCTTTTTCGGAACTCGGGAGGAACTCGGGATTCGGTCGATCTCTAGCTTAACATGTAGCCCGCTTGAAAGTTTATATTTTATGAAGGGAGTGGGTCCTCAGGATAGACATTATCGTCAAGGAAAGCCTCTGCCAGACATTTAATGTTATTCATACTCCCATTTTCCAAATTCGTTAAAGCAATTCCGAATTTTGTGTCATGCCGTGAAGTGAAGCGAAATTTTCAATTTTTTTATTGTGGATATAGGCGCATTTTGACTTCTGCTAAGACAATTTTTACGAAAAAGTATTATCTTTCACGCAAAATTGATAGCTGTTATCCCCAGTTTTCTCCTAAGATTATTGTTTAACGTTCAGTGCAGGGAACGTGCGGGGGAGGGCATACTTGTATTGAATGACCCCCCCCCCAGGTTCCTGCAAGGGAAGGGGGCATCAGCCCCTGATGCCCCGCTGGATCCACCAGTGTTCATATACGTTGTCATTGGTAAAGCACGCAAATCAATTATTTCCCAATTGGGCTGTTCACAGTGTTATACCTAGCTAATGGTTTAAATCTTTTGCGAGATAAGAATATGTATGCAGTGGCGGCGGATTTGCTTTTGACATGGGGGGATCCAGACTCTCTCCGTGGGGCATTTTGTGTGGCAAAAAGGTACAATTTTTTTCTCCTCGGATCTGGGCCGGTCGCCTCATTTTGGTATTTGAGCTTAAAACTCATTTTTTGTGACAACAAAAAAACACACTTTTCTTGATTTTTTCGGAAAAAAATCGAAGAAAAAAAAACAAAATTCTTCGGACAAACGAACACAAAACGCGATATTCCGTAGCAAGTACACTTATAAGTAATACAAACATTTATTTCATACCAACTCGCTGGAGCTTCACCCGATAGTTCTTGAGTCTGCTGAAGTGACGAAAAAATGTACATTTTTGTGCGTGTATTTAAGCCTTTGCAACATATTTAATGCGGATCTCCATGGTATAGTAGTAGGTATTTAGTTACTTAGCGTCGCACTCGATTTTTGGGTTTGCCTGATAAAACGTAGAAATATAGGCGGTGGGCCTCGTAGAGGATAGAGACTAAAATTGCGAATCATTCAATTCAGTGTTATGTCAAACCGAAGGACGATGACGATGGCTTGTTATGACGATGGCCACCGATTGTGACGCCGCCAAGCGGCATGATAATTTTTAATTTTAGGCATTGGAAAACGACATTTTCATATTGAAACCAGACCGTAATTTGAGCCAAGCCTCAGGTAACCCTTTTCCTGGTTGCACGTTCGGTATGATGACAAATATTGAAATGCAGATCACTTTTTATACACATTAGCCTCGGGTTGTAAATCACGATGACCGGTGGCAGGACCAGCACTCAATAGTACATATGATAATAATAAATGTACCTATGCATCTCTACGGAAACTGTAAAAAAAACTGTCGATAGTGTAAATGGTTTGGAAAGCAGCAAGGAATGAGACAGAAAAGCTTTTTTTTTTTTCCGAAACCAATAAAATGGGGTTCCCCTTTTTTTTGTGGGGGAATCTTCGGGAGGGGGAGGGCCTATTGGGGAAAAATGGGGGAAAAGGAGACTTGGAATGTAGTGGCCTGGTCCCCACTATTAGCTTCGGTCCAGAAAGCGGGCACCGCTGAGCAGCTTTCGGTGCCGAGTGACATGTCCGCGTCGTTCCGTTTGCGTCGCCTTTTTCGGAACTCGGCAAGCTAGCTAGCTTAACAATTACCATCAAGGAGTGCCTTTGTCAGACACTTCATGAAACTCATTTATCCATTTTCCTAAATTTTATAAGCAATTACGAAAATTGTGTTAGGCCGCGAAGCGGCGCGATTTTTTGCTTCAGTTTTTGACTGTGAAGTGTGAAAAGACCCATATTTGACCCATATTTTGAGTGCTGCTATGGCTATTTTGACGATAAATTGCTATCTTTCCCCGACAAATTGTTAACTTTCCCAGTGTTCTCCTAAGATCATTGTTTTTCACGTCAGCAGGAACGCGCGGGGGGGGCATATTGTGTTGAATGCCCCAAATTCCTGCCGGGGCATTACCCTGATGCACCCCTGGGATCCGCCAGAAGGCAAGACGTCGATTCAAAATCAGTTATACTGGTAAAGGGCTGGCCAGACCTCAGAAGGGGACAAGCCAGTCATGGTAAGCCCTTCGCCCCAAAAAAACTACCACTGAATATGAGAAAAAAATACGGATTTCGGCCACTTTATTTTGTGAGAGCCCCTTAATTTTTATTTTTATTATTAGCTGGATAGGACCAGACCCTTGGAAGCCTCTGAACCAGGCACCCGTTTACATTTCCCTTTAGTACATTTTGAGACGATACTTTAACTCTTTCTTTATTGCAAGATTCAGTTTGTATTGCCCACTTCGACCATTACGTCCTCATATAACCACTTCCAGTGGCGGATCTACGGTTGAGCAGAATGGGCAATTACCCCCCTCCAAACCGTCCGAAATCGGCGAAAAATGGCACATTTCATGATATAGAAGGAAATCTAAGCAACTTTTACAAAGGCAAGTTTGGCTTAAATCAGCTACCAATGCATAGGCAAGCGAAATCCGATTCGTTTTCAGAATTGTGTGAGACTTTTTAAAATGTTGCCCCCGCCCCTCAACTTTCGTTCTGGAGCCGCTGCTCACCACTCCACATCGCGCTCACCACATGACCAGATTGTATCCACTTCAGGACCAACACGGGTGCAGCATAATCCTCATATTCAGGAGCAACATTGTATGTACCAAAAACATAAACAGCAGTGCAACAACATAGGCATTATGCATAATTGCATTTTATATATCATTTTGACACGGAAGATGGGGGCAAAATATAGTTTGCCCCCGCTCGATTTTGCGCAGCGGGCGGCTGCCCCCGCTGCCCCCCCGAATCCGCCCCTGTAAGTATGTTATGCTGTCGTCAAGGCGCCTATGAAGAACGACTCAGCATACCTATGAAGAACGATTCAGCAATAAGCTCCATAACTTCCCTAAGGAGTTTGATAAGAGTTTTGGTCCTTGAGAGAAAAGTTGCTGTTCCTCTAACTTAGTCCGTATGCGAGCTAGAAAAACAGACACCGTTCCGTCTTGCAAGTTTTCTATAGATCTCGCATACAAAACGCAGCGTTCAGGGAGGTGAACTTCACTTCGGAAGAGATTTTCCTTTCGGAAGAGAATGATGGTGAGGAAACCCAGTAAGCTACAGAGGTTCAAAACACTGCAATGTTGTTTGCGAGCGAAAATACTTGTCTCGATAGAATGCTTCCAGGTTAAAATGATATTTTCGCAGCCGAAAATAACATTTTTCGCATCCCCTTCGAGCTGCCAAGAAAAATCGAATTAGACACAAACTACCAACTCACAGCCTTACCCTCTTTTGCACCAGTCACGACCCGATTCAAAACCCTCAGTGGAATCAGCATACGTTAAGTGTACAACAGGGCTATTTGTGTATTCAGCCCAAAAATGCCAGCACCTTTACCACGACGAAACGCATTACCAGACAACGCCATACCACGTCACCACACGGGGCCGCACCCCATTTTGAACGCAGTGGTGTCGTCACTCCCCCTAACATAACCTCCCCACAGACACCAATGCGCCCAACCACTTACAAGGTGGACCAAACTGATGTCATTCGAAACGATACCAACTGCAAAAAAAAAATTGGACACAGTGATGAGCGAAACACAGCCTTGCGAGGCTCTGCCCAAGGTTCTGATACGTACCGTATAGTATTGGTCACCCAGCTACCTCGTGATAATGATCCGTGTTCACCAGCCTCTGGTCCTGCTGAAGTCAGGGTACTTGGACCGCATTAAACTCTGCCAAACATTAATATATTCATGGTTGGTACCTCAATACATTGAAATCGGATAAACCTGGCTTCCAACGAGTCCTCCAGCCACCAAGAAAAACAAAACCGAAAAAATGCACCAGTAGCCAGAATCTGCTGTATACTGTGCCAAGGCCCTATATACTAAGTAAAGTCACAACGTAATGGTGGTCAAGGCTAGCGATATGCCTTTCCTTGCTTCCAACGTCACGTAAGTGCTACTATTTCGCTGTCAATGTAAATCAACGTTGCTAAAGCACTGCTTATTTTGCAATGTGACAGACTGACCTACAAATCTGACTGATAACCGATTCATTTGTTTGCCAATTAATAAACTACGAATTATTTTTAAAACCTGAATTATTAATTCACCATTTCATAAGTGGATAACAATTTTTAAAATTGATGATTTCCGATTACAAGAAATACAAATTAACATTATCATTTGATTCAACATTTTAATATAATCAATACAAGTGGAAACATACATTATATGATTATTGAAACATTGATACTGTGTTTTTTTTTTGTTATAGAAAAATCCCAAACCCTAGCGATACAAATCCATGGTCAAGAAGGCAGGGGCCATGTCTACCAAACCCGTTACAGACACCGCATCAGGTTGTTGCAAACACCGAACAGTCCCGCGGGGGTTGGATCCCTGTCTGCCTGTGGCATCAGAACCCTGAAACGCAACATTCCGTACCGCCGGTTGGACCACTGAGCTTACCGGGGTCGCGGTGGAATTCTGCACCCCTGGGTAGATTAACGAGCTACCCGGGGTCATGGTGGAAGTCCTCGGTCCCGGGGGACAAACGAGCTACCCGGGTTCGGTTGAAATCTGCGCCTCGGGTAGACTAACGAGCTACCCGGGGACGCGCGAAAGTCTGCACCCGGGTAGACTAAACAGCTACCTGGGTCGAGGGAATATCTGCCGCCCGGGATGATAACGAGCTACCCCGGGTTCGTGGTGGAAGTCGCGCCCCGGCTAACTTAAAGAGCTACCCGGGTTTGTGTGGAAAGTCTCACCCGGGTAACTAAACGAGCTACCCGGGTGTGGTGGAAGTCTGCGCCCGGGTAGACTAACGAGCTACCGGGTCGAGGGAAATCTGCGGCGGGTAGACTAACGAGCTACCCAGTTTGTGGTGGAAGTCCTGCGCCCCGGGTAGATAACGAGCTACCCGGTCGTGGTGGAAGTCTGCCCCGGGTAGACTTAACGACTACCCGGTTCGGCACGCCGGTGAAGTCTACGTCTCCGGGTATATTTATATATATATATAAATATATATAATATATATATATATATATATTATATATATATATATAATAGACGTCATAACCCTCCAGCAGCCTTCCTAACATCGCCATGTTCACAAACGGAAAAACTGACTTCGTTGTCGCCGTGCCCATCCGTACTGGAAACTGAAGCGGAGAGCGAGTACCATCCCCGGCCGTACCGACCTTCCGTACCGCCGGGTGGACCACCAAGCTTCCCGAGGTCGAGTGGAAGTCTGCACCCCCGGGCAGACTAACGATTACCCGCGGGTCGTAGGGGAAGCTGTAACCCCGGTAGACTACGAGCTACCCCGGGGACGCGAGGTGTTTCTCCATTGGTCGACCCACAGATCTACCCGGGCTCATGGTAGGAAGTTGAGTCTAGAAAGTCCGGCGCAGCTTCTCAGGACGGTGGTTGGTGTAGCTTTGAGATCCCGGGTATTACCGACCGCCGTTACCCGGGATTGTCGTCTGTGGTGCATGTTCAGTGTCTGGAAAGGTCCGAGTTAGAGGGTTCCCAAACTTTTTGCCGCGTTCGACACATTTGTGATGGAGTTGCTCCCCTTTGCACCTGCTGCAATGTGGATGTACTGGCAGTTAAACCGCTGGCACCCCTGTGGTGAGTTGTAACCGAATCAGTGACGAAAAGTTACTGGCCTGGACGTAGGAGCTGAAGCAGTCTGCCTCCCCGCAATCATGAGTGCTGCTCCCAGCCCTCGAGCCACGGATTACATCCAAATCGTGGCCGATGACTTATCCCATGGGTAGGATTCCGGGTCCAGCTCTCGGGCCTTGCGGAAAGACTCGTCATAGTCTCTCCATGCCGTGCCCAAACCTCTGTCAGTCAAACTCAGTACTGTAGACATGTATCCGAGCAGGCTTGCAGCCTCCTCTGGGTGCACCGAACTGTACACGTTAGCGTTCGCACGAAACGCTTTTGCCCATTAAAGTGACGAATCACCTCTCTGGCGCGCCGTACGTTGATCCGCCGTCTACAGCCACCAAAAAAAACTGTCTCTCCTCCTCCTCACCACGGAGTCTCGTGCCGTACCCAAAATCGCCCTCATGTCGATAACTTAGGAGACGAGATCTTCTGCCGAAGGGATTGTGATAACAGGCAGTTGGTTCTCTACCTCCATAGCCGCGAACTCCACCCGATCCCTCTGACCTCGCCCACCAGAAGTGACCCGGACCCCGGTCCCTGCCTCGGGTACATACCTTCCATGGCTTATGCCACGCCTCAGACACCATTTCCTTGATGGTCCTGCAGCTGCCAGCAGGAGTTGCCGCACCGGGCTCGCCACCGCGGTGGTTCCGAATTGAACACGGCCGAACGGCCACCGCCTGGGACCACCTCCGCAACACTGGCCCGACCCCTGCGACCTCGGCGCTCTTCGAACCGTGCAACTGCTGTGCCGTCCGCTACTGGCTCCATCGGAGTCCCTCCGACACGACGCCGTTTCCGAATCGGCGCCATCAGGTCAACCATGGAAGAAGAAAACAGTCATGTCACAACCATCTACATAAAGATTAGAGATGCAAATGTCAGGACCACGGAGCCAGCGCTGGGCCCAAATTCAGACCCGGTGGGCTTAAGGCTGTGTCTGAACTCGGCTTGCCGGTCGCATGCCGGGCTCAGCGCAAGTTCGGGGTTAAAATATACTATATTATAACTGAAGTACATGCTGATTGGCCGACTGCGCCTGTGTACTTGCCAAATGTGGCCGGGCTTGAAGCCGTGCCAACTCATTATGTCAGTGGCTGGTGGTGTGCCGGTTCCTGTTTTTGTGCATTTCTGCATCGTCTAATAAATATCGGCGGGCACAGGTTTTCTGCATTCCACTAAAATTTATGCACCATGCAATGGGCAGAGACCATCATGGTGCCAAACCCCAAGCCAAAAGCCAGCCGAAGCCCATGAGCACCAAGCTCAGATCCTAGTCAGACCATTCCAATATAATAATGATACCCATGCCCAATTGGGGCCGCCATCAGATATGGCAAATTAATTATTTTCACAAATCTTAGATCATTACCATAAGCATGTTGATAACTTACGAATTTATTGTTGTCATATCATTGCCAAAGTCTATTGTATAAGTGTCCTATAGCATATTAATAAAAATTACCTGGTTTAAACATCTGGTTGTCAAGTAAAAACAGAACTCTTAAGCAACATTCATTCCAAAATTGCCATACCCATGCCCGCCCAAGAACCCATGAAAAAAATAATAAAAAATGCAATACCCAACCCAGACCATTCGGAAGAGATTGGAGCGGGCAACCATGGGTGCACCCGACTCATGACAGTCCCTGCATTGGGCCAGGCACCGCAAAACATTTAGTCTGCCAGGCAACATTTCAAACGCCCTCCTATCCACATTATATTTCAAATGAAGGAACAAATAATTTATTGTATTATTGAATGATAATGTGCATNTCCTCTCATCCCATCACCTCTCATCCCATCACCTCTCATCCCATCACCTCTCAACCTCTCTCATCTCTCTCCTCACCTCTCTCCTCACCACACCTCTCCTCACCACACCTCTCCTCACCACATCTCTCCTCACCACACCTCTCCTCACCACACCTCTCCTCACCTCACCACACCTCTCAACACCTTTCCTCTCAACACCTCTCCTCTCCTCTCAACACCACTCCTCTCCTCTCAACACCTCTCAACACCTCTCGTCTCCTCTCAACACCTCTCCTCTCCTCTCCTCTCAACACCTCTCCACACACCTCTCCGTCTCCACACACCTCTCCACACACCTCTCCGTCTCCACACACCTCTCCACACACCTCTCCACCAGACATGTGCATGGATCTGAAAGTAGGATCTATGATCTCAGAGGATCTCTCGATAAAACGCAATATCGGATCTTTGATCCAACTGGATCACACGACAAATTACAACATTGGATCTTGGATCCCAGTAGATCTTTCGATTACATTTTGCAACGAATCTTGGATCCTACATGATCCCATTATAAACAATGAAAATGAATATATGATCCCAACGGATATCGGATCCGACAGGATCTGACAGCATTATTATGCCATTAATTATAGTATCTATCGACCAAAAATCGAACTAAAAAAAAAAAAAATAAGGATGAAATCCAATGCTAGATTGCATCAACAACTAATGAAGGTACTCACAATTCTAAAATTGGTTCCCGCAAATACACAAATATTAATGGCGGATCTGGATCCCAGTGGAACCCAAGGCCAAAATGGATGCCTGCTATCTCGGGATCCAGGCGGATCCGTCGAAAATATTGAAGACGATTCTAGATCCAGTGATCCATCGACAATTTTTGTGAGGTGGAATCTATGATCCCAGCGGATCCGGGATCCAGATCCCACAGATCAGATCCCGAGATCTGTTTTTGGGATCCTAGCACATGTCTGCTCTCCACACCTCTCCACACACATCTCCACACACATCTCTGCAAACCTATAATATTTTATATATATATACGGGTATATAAAAGAAAGTAGCGTGGTCCACCAGGCAAGGCCTGCATGCAATTCGCCCTCAACTAAAATGATTAGGTAGGCCACCACTACCAGGGATCAAGCTCATCCTTCTCCATACATACCATTCGATGTTTGGCAATACCTCTACTTGTGACACAGTCGTTTAAAACACCCCTTACATTATATACGACACCGAACACCTATTTCAACCTTGCAGGATATTTGAATACACACTCCTGACTCATCCAACAATGGAAACCAAAACAGATAGACGCATCAATTAGAAAAGCAAACCCAATGCTCCCCTCAACAGAATAACAAGCACCTCTCACCGCCCATCAGTCTCCGACTCAACCCCCTCGCACCGACCTTTCGTGAAGCTCTTCCAGCGGGAAAGTGACGGGCTGCCGCCCGCGTTCTCGAAACCCGCCCACCGCACCGGTCGCTGGGCGATCCAATCAGCGTTGGCCAACGCCCAGTTTCAACCGATTGCCTGGCGCGCCTGGGGCACCACGCGGCCGTTTCAACCGGCTCCCGGAGACGCGGGTCGCCGCCGCCACCGTCTTAACCACCGCCCCAGCCACCAGGACGTGACGTAGCAGCCCGTAGCGTTGCGAAAAATTCGGCTATACATAACCGTGCATTTTGTGGTCTGGACCCTGAACATGTCTTTCTGTCTCATTCCTCTGCCTTCTGACGAATTGTGTGATACTGCATACCGCAGAGCCGTGTTATTTCTCACCTCTCGCGAGAAGGAGCGTCGCAGTCTCTCTGTCTCCCGCGGTGCGACGCCTGTCCGTTTACCCGCCGGAGCCGCCGGAGCTCCACCTGACGTTGATGGAGTTCCACCCGGCGTGTCAGCACCAAGGGAGCAGCTCGCTGCCGCTGTGCCCCATCAAACAGAAAGCCTCTCTGGTCCGTGGCTGATCCCCAGCATAAAACATAGCTGGCCGACGTCAGACAAATGAGGCATATTTTAGCTTGCCGGTAGCGTACTTTCACTGATTAGCATGATACTCTTGAGTTGCTCATGTCGTTCAAGTCGATGCTTTACGAGGATTTTCTGGCGCATTAGTTGGCGAAGTGGAGCTCAGCAGGTGGTTTATAATGGTGCTTGCTGCATTTTAACCCTCGCTGTGCCGGAGGAGGGCATTTAGATGCCCTAAGCTTTTCAAGGATAGCATGCTCCGAGAAACGCTGATGGGCCTGTCCAGTGTCCAGTACAGCCGCTTGTGGATCAGATGGACTTTGTATCCGAATTTTTAAAGCGTCTTTCCCTGCTATTGGTGGCGTCATTTTTTACATTGTTTATACTGCATTACTCGATCAGATATTTCAAATTCATGGAAGCATTCAATCATCCATCCCATTTTCAAAATCGGCAACCCGTCCGATCCATCCAACTTCAGACCCATATCTATCATACCCGTCATCATCAAATTGGCTGAGCGGTTAGTGCAATGCCACCTCTATCATTACCTATCATGCAATCATCTACACTGAGAAAAAAATGACTCCTATTCGACACCCTTTCAAGAGTCTGCAAAAAACCACTCCCATCTAAAACACCCTCGGGAGTGTTTTAGGGAGTGTCAAAATGACCCACTAAATTTTTTTTATAAGTTAAACACCCTCAAAGGAGTCAAACTGACACTCAAAACAGAGTATTTTCAAGGGGAAAATTGCATAGAAAACTACGACACCCTCCCGAATGCTTTTAAGGAGTCAAATTACTCTCCAATTGGAGTGATTCCTCTTTAAAAACTCTATTTTAGGTGTCAGTTTACTCCTTTTGGAGCATCCTTTTGACTCTTTTTGGAGCCTTCTTTTGACTCCCTTTTGAGCCTCCTTTTGACTCCCTTTTGAGCCTCCTCTTAACTCCCATTTGAGCCTCCTTTTGACTCTATTTTGAGCCTCCTTTTGACTCCTTTTTTAGCCTCCTTTGACTCCCTTTTGAGCCTCCTTTTGACTCCCTTGGGAGCCTCTTTTTCGACTCCTTGCTGGGAGTTCTTTGGTGGGTAATGTAACTCCCAGCAAGGAGTTTTTTGCAGACTTCTTGAAGAGTGTCATAAGAGTGTCCTAAGTGTCAAAGAGTATCATCAATACAACACTCCTTCAAGTCTGCAAAAACAGAAACGTCCGGTGTGTTTTTGCAGGCCGTGAGTATCAGCGAAAAAATTGAGGCCGCCGAACATGGCTGACCAGTTAGCCCAGAAAGCATCAGAGTCACACGTGAAATGTTCGTTTTGTCATTCTCGAAGACCCATACGGCGCCGAAACAAACCACTTCATATAAAAAGATCGGTGTTGATGGGCCATATTATTAAATCGCCACGGCTTCGGCAGCCCCCCCCCCCACAAAACACACAAATACATCGCAACGCGGACCAGTCGCGCCACCGCGTCTTGGCTCCGGCGGCCTACTCTCATTGTTGAACCAAACTAGACGCTTCCAGAAGAAAACACAACATACTGTGGGTGCCAGTTAAACTGGAAAAAACCAGTCCCCCACGGGAATCAGTCAGAAGAGATAAATGAGACATACGTTCACACGGTCAACAACCAAGTAAACGTACCGGTATGGTGCAGCATTACCGGCTACGTTATACTGTGGCATGGCGGATCCAGAGGGGGGGGGGCATTGGGGTCATTCCCCCCTTGGACCTCGAACTTGAGGGGCAACTCTGGCCGCCTGAGGGGCTCTCTGTCGCCTGAGGGGTACTCTTGTCGCCTGAGGGGTACTCTTGTCGCCTGAGGGGGCACTCCTAGGCCGCCTTGAGGGGCCTCTGGTGCCTGAGGGCACCAGCGTCCTGAGGGGCATCTGGCAGGCTGACGGGGGCACTCTGCTGACCTGAGGGGTCCTTGATATTTTTTTAATGCTGGAAATAGGGGCACCCTCAAAATATAGTGGACCAAAATCCGTCGAGTTTTTCAGATTTGGTTAGGGTATATATATTACCACCGCAATTGATGGCCACTCCTTGAAGTTTTCTGGAATCCGCACTGCTTGGTGTGCCGTTAAAGACAGAAACATAAGGACGCATCTACCTACTGTCCAAACTGGTTTTGATTCGACTCTGATTGGATCGATTGGAATTGCTTATCACAATTCCTTTGAGTCATAAGAAAAGCCAGTCTACCACATATTTAATCTATGAAATCATTGATCAATCAAAAACCAGCATAGAAACAAGGCTGATTTGAATCAAACAAAACTGCCGCATATGCTTTTCAAAGGTAAATAAACCGTTAATTTGATCAATGTTTCGATTAATTAAAACGGGAAGGATCCTTTCTCAAATGATTACCAGAGCAAATAAAGTGACTGAATTATTCATTTAAAAAATCGTGATTGAATCTTTCAAAAAGTTGAATAAATAACCAGTCGGCAGTAAGCAATGTTTCAGATCACAAATTTACAAAAACTACATTTAAAAGTCAGAATAATATACGTACTTGCACTCTCACAGCTCACATTAGAACTTAACTCCGATCACGGACGGCAAGATGACGGTCTTCTGACTCCACGCAAACTCGAATCACAGCGACAACAAATCGGACGCTGGCACGCTGAACACACACTCACACTCTCATCCTCCGCTTCAAACTGCAAGCGCCGCGTGGTTGAATTGTGGCGGCGGCGGCCGCGGCGCCGCGCGCCCGCCCACAGCGGATCAAGAGGAAGGGGCGTTGGGGGCCAAATGCCCCCCCCAACACAACACGCACAAGAAAAACATGGAGGGCATTCAATACAAGGATCCCATACCCCTGCGCTTCGCTGATGAAACGGAGCCAAATGCCCCCCCCCCCAACTTGACCCTAGTCCGCCAGTGGCGCCGCCTTGCATCACTGGCGGAAGTGCACCTGTATGCTACACCTCAACTTTTTTTTTCGCGGCAGCTCAGCACCAAGACCTGCTGTTCGGTCTTCCAAGTCGAGCAGCCAGTTATAGCCAGTTACCCCCCCCCATACCCCCGGTTTTGACATCCAGTGGGCCCAGGGGGGTCCAGACCCCTCGACCCCCCAGGATCTCCAGCCCTGAGGACAATTGTTGTATATCAAAAGCTTAAAATAAACCAAGCTCACATCAACCTGCTGTTTTTGATTGTTGATTTTATTTTTTAATCCGAAGAAATTAAACTAAATATTTTAAAATTGTGCATATTTTGGAGAAAAAAAAAACGAACGCCGAAATAAATATAATACGACATTTATCGGTGAATATGTTACTAACCAAATGTGAGTTATATCTTCAAAAATGACCTCAGGAGTACGATTTCACTGCTAAAAAACGGTCACCCTTCATAACCATTTCTACGAATAGGTACCATAATTTCCCGTTTTAATATTTTCACGATTCTATTTAAAAATATAATGGTCTAGGGTGACTAATCTTTATACCCATTGGTTGAAAAATAAAGTTTCGAATTTGTATCGGGATGCCCCCGCAAAATGTGATCATAATGATCAAAGCCACGTACACAACGTTTCATTGAAAAATAATAATATTTAGAGGTTGCGCAATGGCTTTAAAGATTATACGGTCCCTCCATAGCGCCATGGCTGTTGAGGCGGTAAACGCTCCCCTGATTAATTTTCGTAATAAACTCAACAACCGTTAATCTCTATCAACGTGAACTTTGGTTACTTCTTTCTACATTGCCTTTAAAGTCTTTTGTGAAAATAACGAATGCAATTTCGTCGAAAAATATTCAAGGTTTAGCAAATTTAGATGTTTTTGCGGTTCATTTTCCCAAAAAAGGTAATTTTTATTTTTGTAATACAAAATCCAAAATATCAAAAAATCCTTAGACAACCATGTTTTTATCCCTTGCTATTTCCTCTCTTCGGACCATTTTTATTTCATTTCCTCAAAAGATGAGCCCTTTGGCGCTGTTAATGTTAATCTGTGATTTTTGGTGCGAATCTGTGAGTAGTGGACTCACTAAATTCGCTATAACTAAGAATTTCGTCAGACAAAATCCTTAAATCACAAAAAGACGTTAATCGTGGAAGTAAGTGTAAACCCGAAGTTTCACGTTGATAGCGTTATCGATTTTAGTAACGAAAACCACAGATGGGCGTTAATTACACCCCAGTCAATGGCGGGCTAATGGAGGCCTGTTAATCTTTGAACCATGCGCTACCTCTAAATATTAATATTCTTCCAAATAAATTTACATGTGATGTTTTGTTTAGTAGCATCACATTTTGCGGGCGTCCCAATACCAATTCCCAAATTTCGCAAAAATCATTGTCACCCTAATTGGTCATCTTTTATTCACGAATTGTGACGAAAAACTGACCTAAAACATATATAACATTGACCCAATATAAAACACAGCAGTTTTGACCTTAGACCTCGTTGATCTCGGATGACTTGAATTGATCCATATCTTTTCAAAGGGCTTAGAATCGGTTCTCAGTAGACAAGGATCGCAATTAATGCCGATTTATGGCTGTTATTACGTAAAATAACGCTATTTCGGCGGCAATCCGCAGCCACGAAAAACGGTCAAACATTTTTTGCCTTGACCTGACCTTGACGTATCATTTGACCTCTGGGTCAAGAAAATTGATTTATCGTTCAGAATTCGCAGGCCACGATGTTCGTTTGAAATTTGAAACCAGCCGGTATAGTTTTGAGATCTAAGAGGGGTTATCCCCCTTATTGAAATTTTTTGTTACCCGTATGCGCGGTAAAAAGGTCAATAAAGTTGTATTGGAAAAACTTTGTGAAGGCATTTTGACCCTTAAACGGAATTATGATGGGTGTTGATCCTAAATAAAACACATTTTAAGAGTAAAAACTGTTGAACCCCTAGGACTCCCTCTTTTGAACAAAATTACTGTGTGATACACTTTTAAGGAGTATCTTTGCTAGCGGAAATTCCCCCCCAAGGGGGGGGGCGGCGGCAGGGTTTTAGCCCCCCCCCCCCAAACGACCTTGAAATTGCCGAAGTTAACGTGCATTGTCGATGTAAGAAGAAAATTTAGCAGGTTTTACACCATAAATAGTTAATTTTTTAAAAACCGTCTTTATAATGCAAAATGTAGCAATATCCGATGAGTTTTCTAAAATTAGCAAACCCGGAACCAACTGCAGGCCCCATGGTTTTTGAATCACCAAGCTTGGTATCTTCACGAAAAAAACTCTCCTTATCGCAATCATTTGACTTAAATGAAAGGGTGTTTTGAAGAGTGTTGACACTCCAGCAAAACCTCTGAGGTGCTTTTCATTTTTGTCCGTATTAATGCGAGAGTTAAGTGACTCTTCTAAAAGGAATTTCACAGGTGTTGATTCTTACCAAAATTACTCCCTTTTCTGGAATATATGTTACACCCTAGATGGACTTCCCTAGATTTGAAAAAGATCTGGTAAGA
Source organism: Semibalanus balanoides (assembly GCA_014673585.1). NCBI lineage: Eukaryota > Metazoa > Arthropoda > Thecostraca > Balanomorpha > Balanidae > Semibalanus > Semibalanus balanoides. The sequence continues at coordinate 716,686 of VOPJ01005490.1, read as the reverse complement.
TATTCCCTTTTAAGAGTCATCAGTAGTTTTTAAATTCCTTAAAAAAGTTTGATGACCTTAAATGGGAGTTCTGAAGAGTTTTGACTCTTTCAAATAAAACACTCCTAAAATAGTAAATAAATTGACACCCCTATGACTCTCCCTTTAAAACGTGACACGTTGGAAAATACTCTCTTGAAAGAGTCATCGCTGAGGAAAACTTCCCCTTTCGGAGTAACTGACCCCATGAAGAGTATTTTAAAGAGTGTTGACACTCTGTAAAACTCTCTGAGGGTGTTTTTATTTTTATCAGTGTACTCTCCTCATCCCAGCACGGCTTCCGTCCCTGACATTCGACGGAAACTGCACTGATGACAGTCAACTGATCGGATCTTCACCGCAACCAATTTGGCGGGGAAATCACGCTTTTATGTCTCATCGACCTGAGCAAATGCTTTGATGTTATTGACCACAATATTCTGTTTAAGAAACTGCAGTTCTTCGCAGTTGGCACCATCTGGTTCTGTGCATACCTAGGGGCTAGGAGGGCACTGTCGTGATGTCTCTAGTCCGTCACTTCACGCGAGTTTCAGCCGTGTTCAATAACATGCGTTATGAGTGAGAACAGCTCTGTATTCGTATATGGTTAAAGGAAGTGTGCCTACTCTTTTGGAATGTCAAATATATTTTTATTACGGTAAAAAGCTATCGGTTTGATTATTGGATACGATGAAATTCACGCCAGAAGCCCAGTTGAGTTTTAGTTGAGTTTTAGTTTTATTTTATTTTGCATATTGTTTTGTTTCGATATCCATAAACGATCGCCACTATAAACAGAGTAAAGAAGATGTTATCTATGCAGAATGGTGCACCTAAAACAATAAACCCCATATCAACAATGTAAAATAGTTATCGAGGCTCTGTTCGGTAGCTGCTATCAGCGCGCACGAGCTGCTTTCTATTGGCCAGCGCTAGCGGTATATGCTAGTGTTGTAATGCGTCTACACTGTAAACCAAATTGACAAGTCTTGTGATATATATCTACGCAAACGAGGCTCAAGGTGGTAGCTGACCATGTACAACTCAAGTGTGTGTACATGTAGTAGTTTGGGCGCAAAGCCAAAGAGGGTGTGGGTTGCGGGGGCGTGTTCGGAACGTAAAGCAAAGGAATTTTGCTCTGCAAACGGTCGGAATTCGACGCTTGGAAAGGGCAAACACGGTTAAGGCTGGTGGTTAAACAGGGTCAAAAAGAAGGAAAATCATGTGGGAAGCTCGGTCAAATACGATTCACTGTTCTTTAACGAAACAACTACGTAAACTTGGCTTTATATTAGCCGCAGCAAAAACGTGGAGAAAGTCAAGAGCATAGGGCCGAGGGACAGGAAGCTACAACGTGTTTACACGGAACAGAAACAGTTTTTTAAAGCGAAAATAAATGCGATAAATGTGATTAGATAACATTGAAAGACTTGTAAAAAACAGGCAATAAATAAAATAACGTACAATATTTACGGTCAATTTAAAGTTATCAGAAGGCAAAAAAAAACAGAAATTGTTAACATATTGCGAGACGAAACGAAAGTACTTGATGTAATACAAATGCTGCCTTCTGTCGGCAGCTACGGCGCGCCGCAACAAACTGTGGCGCCAAAGAGGGTAAACATCGGTTGAGAACGCCGCAACTCAATTATAGCTGCCGTACGTGCGGCAACCACATCACTCCCCTCCTAAGAGCGGAGCGTAAAATCACATACAATACACTATATTAGGGTCAGGTGGCACGCGGAAACGCACCACACGACCTGCGCGCGTGCGTACCGTAGCTTGAGCGCTACAGTCAAGTGTCCGGGCAGCGGGTCAAGGCCGGCACGCGTGCGGCGCGCAGAGTCGTCGGCACACTGGGCGCGGCGCAGAGTCAGACAGGGGCGGCGGCGCAGATCGCGGCACAAGGGGCGGCGGCGCAGGGTCCGGCACTGGGAGATCGCAGCACTGTCTGTTCGCGGAAAGTCGCGCGGAGGCGACGGCTGCGCCGCGGCGCACGGGTGTGTCCGACTCGGACGTCACGAAGCGTGTCCTGGCGACACGGGCGAGGAGACCGCGGGGGGCGCGGCACTCCAACCGGCGCCGAGGCTGCGAGCGGCGCAGAAGGCAGCCGCTCAGGCAGCGTCGGCGCGCGTCGGCGCAGGAGGCGCGCGGGCCTGGACAGCGCCGCCCGGCGTCCACCGCGGCGATGACTTGGTCCCGGGAGGCACTCCACTCGACTCTCCATCGACACTACCGAACTTTCCCCCGGCTGGTGTGTCTGTTGCATGCACCTGCGTCGTAGTCACTCCCCCGCCAGCGAGGTCTCCATCGACACTACCAAACTATCCCCGGCTGTGTGTCGTTGCAGGCACCTGTGGGTCGTGAGTCCTCCCCGCCAGCTGAGGTCTCTCATCGACACTACCACTTTACCCCCGCTGGTGTGTCCGTTGCAGCACCTGCGTCGTGAGTCGCTCCCCGCCAGCTGAGGTCTCCATCGACACTTCCGCATTAACACCCGCTGATTGAGTCGCCCTCGTGAGCGCCAGCCCTTCCATGCCAAGAAAATGCTCGCTACTGCTGCAGCGCAGCCCCCGGCCAGACTTGGCCGGGGGCGACCGCTGGCGGCCGAGGTCAACTACGGCCATGAGTTGCGGCCTGCGCCGAAGGAGCGCCGTGTTGTGGCGTGCGTGCGTCGGACATTGTTTTCAGTCTTCAAGTTACCGTTATAGTTGCGGAAGGCTGTCGATTGTGTTGTGCGCCGTGATCGGAGTAACAAGTACCCTGTTGTAAGCTATGAGTCTGAGTGCGATTCGTGCGTTCGTCATATCTTAGAAATACTTGTCATTGATGATCATGAATATGATTTTTAATGTTGATGTTGATGCATTGATCTGTTTATATTAATGAACATTTAGATCAATACAATGGTTTTGGACGTTTTGTAACTTTCATTAGTTACTCAGATCGGGAAGAATGGCGCGAGTGGTCACGAGTCAAGTTAGAAGATGCTCAGATCGCCATGAGTCTTGCGAGTTGCGACACCTTCGACACCTCACGCAGTGGTGAACGCTACGCCTCTCCTGGGCCCAATCTTACCACAGCCCAATCTTACCAAGTGCCGTGAATGGCGTCAATGCGTCACTGCCATCTAGCGAGAAATTAAATCCACGGATATATCAAATAATAGAAAACGCTGATATTTCACGTGATATTGCATTTTTTAGATAAAGCTGGTGCTCAGGTAAAAGCTGTTATTCTTTTATGCATCATGCATAGCGTTTAAAGCTGAAGAGCACTTAAAGCAGACACAATTCAAGAAATTTTGAATGAATCAGCTATACGTAACGCGACATCTAGTGGCAAGTATCTAAGTACTAGTTCAATGCGTATTTATGCCCCAAGTATCACATCAAGACCATATATGGGCATTTGGTGGGATTGCAGTCAGCTGTTTGTGGGGAGTTGGGGGATTACATCAAAAAGAGGGGTTGAAGATTGGGCCCCTGTGGGTGGATGAACTTCCGCAAACGCCCGGCTGATAAGTTCCATTTAGAAACCCCCTGCATGAATATTGCGACAACTCGACACACCACGCAGCGGTGACGTGGTGTGTCGTCCACCACCTTTCCAGTGGTGGACGAACTTCCGTAATACGCTCGGCTGATAAGTCATGTGAAACCCCCTGCATGAGTATTGCGACAACTCGATACACCACGCAGCGGTGACGTGGTGTGTCGTCCACCACCTTTCCCAGTGGTGACGAACTCCGTAATACGCCCGGCTGATAAGTCATTTGAAACGCCCCTGCATGAGTATTGCGACAACCTCGACACACCATGCAGCGGTTTTCAACGGGTTGTTTCGTATACCTAAACTCCCCATTGCAGCGGTGATCACTGAATGTTGCGGTAAAACCTCTCTAGTGACAATAAAACACTCCCAGTCGACGTATTTTAGGTTGTGTGGGCATCACACGGGCTAGGGGTGTTGACACATGGCGCGTGTGTTGATTTTTTTGTGAGTGAACACCGGAAGAAAACAAATCAATTGGTACGCATCAGTAGCGCACACAGGATTCCATTGAGGGGGGGGGGAGGTCAGAGCCCTAAGAGCGGGCCCCCTTGTGTGCGGGCCAGGGAATATCTCGGATCGGTTTTACCCACGGGCACCTACTCGATTCTTCCGGAAACTGGCAACGGTTCTTAATTTGCAGCTATTTAAAGGGACACTGCCACCTTAACATTATATTTTAGTTGAGATAGCCATTTTGGCTGCTTGGCATTGAAATTATTGTATGCATGAAAACTAGTTAAAACAACCAACTTGAGCGTCGAATCACAGAGAAATTCGAGTGATGTTTGACATCTGTAGCATTCCAGTCCCCAATGTATTGGAATTGGGACCTGATTCGATGTTATTGTCTCACTTTGCTAATATTTATACAGTCGACTTTTTTACGTTTGGCAATACATTAGCCTACACTAGTCATATTTATGGCAGGCGTGCTTTTTTATACTTCCAAAAAAATTCCTTCATATGACGTCTCAGACCAAATTTAAAGCGTGTTTTTTATTAAAGTTGAGCACCTTTTGTGAGAACGAACGTCATAATCGTGTTCAGCAGCAATACTTCTTATTTTGCACCACAAATGGCGTACATTCGAGAACTTTTTGGAAGGTGGCAGTGTCCCTTTTTAAACGGAGCCAGCGGGGCCTCAGTAGGGCAATTTGAGTATGTCGCTAAGCATTATTTAACATTGCATGGCATTTTTCAACCATATGTTTAACCAGGTTCAGATGTTTATAAATGATGACACTTAAAAACAATAAACTTTTTGCAAATTTCAATTGAAAACAACAGCTGAATTGTGAGCCAGACTGCAACCTCAAAGTGTGCCACAGGAGGTCGATTGAGGGCGCACAGCCCATAGACAAAAAATCCCACACCACCACGAACCAAAGAAGGCCAAAAATTACACCGCCACACCAGATCAGCCAAAAATACACATCAACCATCAAAACCAGTGAGATGCCCTTATTGGGTCGGAATACGAAGCGCTAGTTCCTAATGTGAAATGTGAATCAACATGTAAGCTTTGTTAACAGCATTGGCACTGCGGCTTACCAAACCCGCACCTCAATGAATCTGTACCAGCTTTTTTCAAATCAAAATCCGCACCAGCCAGAGCATGCCACACCAACAAAATCTTGTCAAATATATGCAATACTTTGCAGTCTGGATGGTGAGTATACCTATACCATTTTTAGATCATACTAAATAACATACCTACTGCATGCTGTTATCAGTATCATAACTTCACCATATTTTTTTTTTTTTTGGGGGGGGGGCTTAGCTGGGAAAAGTTGAACTATCTTTCATTATTTTTGCTGTTTTGCACAGAGTAGGTATTTTTGCAGAACATTCTGGAAATTCAATCCATACCAGTGAATGGCTAGGTAGGTACTGGCTAACATAAGCATAGGAATGATGCAATCTTCTCTCAATTGATTTTGACATGCTTACGACACACGACTGCATTGAGGGTCTCTGCCACCAGGGGATCTGTCCCCCAAACATTTTCAGATTTTAACATAAGGCTTATGGTCATTGCAACTTGCATGAAAAGAATAGACTAGAAAGAATGCCTCCGTCCTCAAATTTTTAAATAGATGGCTTGACCCTTGACCGCATTAGTTATTGCGCCATACGTTAAGAATGTGCAATTTCTGATAAAACATTACTTGTGCCCTCTTTGACAAATTTCAACTTATTATTTATGTAAAGGAACTGCAATTTCTGGCAAAACATGTCTAAGGTTCAAAGCGATTGCTCCGTTTGTCAGCTAAAATTTGGTCGCAAATTTAGTGAAAATAGTTATACGCTTAATTTGAAAGGCCCGACGGGCTGCGCCGTTTTCAAATTATGAATGAACCTGCACCTCGTCCGGGCATGGGCGTGTCAGTTGTCGGGATGCGCTGGGCTGGGCCAAGTGTTCTGTTGCCCGTGATAGTCTCTGGTGCGGGCCCCCACCATTTTTTTTTGTTGAAAAATTCGCAGATTTCGGTCACTTGTTTTTTAGCGGGCCCTCTATAACATGGGATCTGAGACATGATAATTGTCTTGTCAATCTAGAGCCCCGCGACGTTCCAAAAATGGGGGAGGGGGCAGAGACATTATAAAGTCGATTATTTCCATTAAACGCCCATAGGCGTGACGTTAAGAGTCCAAAAAGTCGGGGGGACACGTCCCCTCGTCCCCCATGTGGCGGAGCCACTGTTGTCAATGCCGTGTAAGGTTACTGTGTAAGCTACTCTACTGATGTGCGAATTTTAGGTGCGTATGCTACTGATGTGCAGTACAGCTGTCGAGAGTTGACGAAATGAGGTCAGTACAACAAACACACAGAAAATGGTGACTGGTGAGCCGATACGGTATTTTCTTAGCTGATATTTGTGATCAGTTAGCGCATTATATAGCTGATTTTTACAACATACAGCATCGTACCAAATGTGGAGGCGGTCTCGCCAGGGGGTGGCACCCACTGTATCCCGACCCGGGCCGCTACAATTGGTGTGTAATTACAATTGGTGTGTCTCGGATTTTTGTTCATCGGTGACCTAAGGTCAGGTCAATTTGCTGACCTCCCCATATAAGTGAACGGGAAAATAAACAAATGCTTCCTTTTCAGAAAATATGCATCGGATCAGGCTGATTCTTTCAGAATCATGTTATTTTAGCTCATTCTGGATGACCAAGGTGCTAATGCTGCTCAGTGATCTCTACAAGGTCATCTGAGGTCATCTGAGGTCATCAGCAATGATTTGCTAATAACTCTGATTTATAAAAGAGGATTAGAGACGAGCGAATGACACCACTGTGTTCTTCTCATCTGGCCCCGTCGCTCTATTTGCAACATGATCTACATGGGTCACCAAATGACCTTGACCGGAGGTCAAATTTCGAAATTGACCTTACCAGGTCACCAAATACATTTTTCAAAGCGCCTCAACGAGGCGAACACGATGGTGTTAAAATAATTACTTTTTTAGATAAAAACTTATTCAGGAAAATAATTATACCAAAAACTGTATTTTTGACCTTCGATGACCTTTGGAGCCTAAACTATTGATCTGAGCTCAATTTTGAGGACATCCAGTGAGATTGAATATTGAATGAGCTTTCGACTGCTTTTTTATTGTTTGTTCCTAGCCATCATAGTTCACGAGATATATGGGTGTTGTTCGAAGCGAAGTCCAACAACTGTGAAATTTGACCTTTGATGACATCTGGCGACCTCAATATAGACCTTAGCTAAAATGGTCTCTGTAACTTCGAGTGTACATATTCAGAGCTTTCGAACGTTTTTTTCCGCATCTTTCTATCCCTTTTCGTTTTCGAGTTAGAGGGGGGTCATTCTGACCCCCTCCCACCATGGCGAAGTTGTTTCGGAGGCCCACCAGGTAGCGTGTTTAAGTTAATTCTACTCGACAAGAGGTTTAAAATGAGCACATGCGACATGAACGACAACAATTATTTTAGACCTCTCAGAGACAGATAGGGGTCAACAACTTTCGGAGGCCTGTGGGGAAACGAAACTCAAAGCATCGCAATTAAATTTGTTATACTTGTTATTGGCCTAGGTATAGAAGAATGCCGTGTCAATTGGCAAGCTTGCACTGACCAAAAAATGAAAAAAAAAAATGGGGACACTGCGCACAGGCTTTCTGGAGTTTGGTCAAAATAAGAGAAGCACGGGAAACAGATCGTGCCAAAAATTCAAACGTCGTTATAGCTATATATTTTTTTCGGAAGATCTGCTAGGTACCCATTGTCCTTAGTGGGCTTGGATACCAAAAATCATCGGTCCCTAGGTAAGCACATCTCTAGTTTTGACGATGAAACATAACATGTGCCAAATAGCGAAGCAATTTATTCATCAGTCAAGTTGAGCGTTACAATATTATTTGGCTACGCCCAAAGATGTGTGAGATGCTTGTGCGCAAATCGTAGAACTGAACAAAAAAAAAACGCGTTTACACGGTACTTCATATTATCTAGTCATGAATGAATTACCTCTTCGAAAATTGATATAATTTTATGAATTGGGCCAAACGATGTCGCTTTTTCCTTTCTTACCTCCCACGTTCATGTCCTCTACGTCTACAGGTCTAAAAGTCTCAGCCTTTGGACGTCAAAGTCCCGAATAAACTACGCTAGGCTACGTTCGTCAACATATGGACTAGTTGCAGGTTGTTTGGTGAATATTTGCAAAATAATGAGAAAAATGTGCTGATCAACGAGATACACATTATTTTATTTATTTATATATTTATTTAAGGTTCGTTACAACGTCCACATTGTGGCTTTTAAGTTGTAGTGTCAGTTGTACATTCAGCGCAGCACTACTCAAATGGCATTAAAACAAATGCATTACAAGCTCTCATAAAACTAAAACATTGCTAAGAAATCAAAATATAGAAAACGCGACAATAGTCGACAAGACAAATCAACGAGAAAAGCGCAATACGCGACAAAAGTCGACAAAAGTCGACAAAAGTCGACACTAAAAATATACGAGAAAAAGCGCAGTACACGACAAATGCCAACAATAAAAATATACGAGAAAAAACGCAATACGCGACAAAAGCCAACAATAAAAATAAACGACAAAATGTAAAAAGATAATACAATCTGTAAATCACTGTAAGCTGCACAATCCCTAGCACGCCTACCTAATTATATTTCTACATAGCCTAGAATTTGGTGCCTCCCGCACAGCCTGAGCCACTCCGTTCCAGCTTGTTACAGCGCGGTACATGAAAAAGCGCCGAGCGCGCTCAGTGCGCACTCGGGGAAGATGCAGATGACCAGCTTCGACGGCCCGGGTGCTGCGTGCCGACACCTCAGCTCGAAACTCCACTATAGTCTTTATATTTGCTGAATATGTTTCCTCATGAAGGATCTTATGAATTGTCACAATGTCCTTCTCAAAGATCAAATTTTCAAGTTTGTGCCAATTGAGCTCCGCAAAAAGAGGCGTTACAACTTACATGCTCAATACGACTCGAACAGGTGACAATTTGGGCCGCATGGTTCAGCACCTTCTGGACACGCTTCCGCTGGACATCTCTGCATGTTTTGAAATGTAATGTTGAGATAAGTAAAATCCATTGAAAAGCAACAGCATCTGGCATTTTTTTATCCTAACCACACCTAACCTAACCACACCTAACCTAACCTAACCTAACCTAACCTAACCGAACCTTACCTAACCTAACCCAACCTAACCTAACCTAACCTGACCTAACCTAACCTAATTTAACATGGCTTTTACTTATCTCAACATTACATTTAAAACACTCTCCCCGGTTCCGGGGATAGGCTCCCGGATCAAATCCCATGCCTCCAAGGCCCTATAATCAGGTAAAGCCATCAGCGTTTATTTTACCGTCCCTTCACGGCCAGCGGATGACGTCATTGGGATGCTAACTCAGTCGGTGCTGTCCACCATCCATATAATGGACGATAGTTCGGAATCATTTTTCGGCGGCTTTTGACCCAGTTTTTATGCTGGATATGAAGCAGAAAGGTGTGATGTGGTCTGGCAATGGCAAATCTAGACCGTCTGCCACTCTTACTAGACGACCTGGCCGGAATGCCTCGAGTCCGACTGAGCGTATCAGCATTAACCCGCGCCATGCCGGAGACGGGGGTGGGGGTTGGACGCTCACCCTAATGTTTTTCAAGGATAGCGCAGCGCCGCCGTTCTCGGCACAGGTGTTTGGACATCAATTACTCACATAGTATGACATTCTGGACCTCGGGTCATACCAGATTAGGTCACCAGGCCAGGTCACGTGACCCCATGCCTCCCAGTTTGTGGTCGTAACACAGCCAGCTTTTGACCGATCGGTTTCGAACTTACAGGATTTTAGAAGGGCGAAGGTACCAGCGTCCAGCATTTAGCTTATCTCTGATTTTGGAAATTGATGACCTAAGCTCGGGTCAGTTTCATGACCTTCCCATTGTAAGTCAATGGGGAAATATTAAATTGCTTCCTATTCCGAGGATACTTATAATATTAGTATTATTTCAGGAAAAGTATGTTATATTTATAATCGGCACTTCTTATTGAACCAGGTTCAATGTTTGCTCAGTAACCCCTACAAGGTTGGCAGAGGTCATCCGAGGTCACACACACTTTTGGTCAATAACTCTGACATAATTAATATAAAGAAGTAAATCCGGCACTCATGTGTTTGTAACGTCGATACACGTTTCCGAATATACAACATGACTTACATGGCACTTGACCTTGACCTGAGGTCAAATTTTGAAGGTGACCTAACCTGGTCGTCATGGATATAATTCGGAGAGCCTGGAGACAAACCCGGTGGCGTCATAATTATTACCTTATCTCTATTAGGAAAAGTAAAATAGGCAGGCCAGAGCTAGGCAGCAGGCACCCGCAGTCCGGCGTCAAGAGGCCGCAGTCCGGAGTCTGTAGGCGGCAGTCTGGAGTCTGGAGGCGGCAGTCCGGCGTCAAGAGGCAGCAGTCCATAGTCTGGAGGCGGCAGTCCGGAGAGCGGAGGCTGCAGCCCGGAGAGCGGAGGCGGCAGCCCGGAGAGCGGAGGCGGCAGTCCGGAGAGCGGAGGCGGCAGCCCGGAGAGCGGAGGCGGCAGTCCGGAGAGCGGAGGCGGCAGTCCGGAGAGCGGAGGCCACAGTCCGGAGAGCGGAGGCGGCAGTCCGGAGAGCGGAGGCGGCAGTCCGGAGAGCGGAGGCGGCAGTCCGGAGAGCGGAGGCGGCAGTCCGGAGCAGCGGAGGCGGCAGCCCGGAGAGCGGAGGCGGCAGTCCGGAGGCGGAGGCGAGTCCGGAGAGCGGACGGTTCACAGTCCGGAGAGCGGAGGCCACAGTCCGGAGAGCGGAGGCGCAGTCCGGAGAGCGGAGGCGGCAGTCCGGAGAGCGGAGGCGGCAGTCCGGAGAGCGGAGGCGGCAGTCCGGAGAGCGGAGGCGGCAGTCCGGGGTCAGGCGGCCGTTCAGTTGTTGCGGCTGCTTCAGGCATGCTGGCGAACTTGTCTGGCGGCTCGTTTTTCCGCCTGCTCTTTAGCCCGATCGCCGTTGAGGTGCCTGAGGCGCAAGTGGAGACGCGTGCTGGCCAGCTTCCTGGCTACCCGGTGGTCGAAGCGCGGCTGCTTGTGCTGGATGAGCTGCACGAGACGTTTTAGGATGTCTGGCTGCTGGTCCGCACCCGGTCCCATCAGCACAGAGAAGACGACTTCGAACTCCTCGACAGCAGCCATCCATGCACTGGATGGGACATACAGCTGCCCGCGACTGATAGCTGTTATCCAGCTGCTTGGTACAGCAGCCAGGGCATCCGACGCAGTGGCGGATCCAAGGGGGGGGGGGGTCACGGGGGTCATGACCCCCCCCCTTGGGCCGTGAAGGTGGCACCAACGCCGCCGGGCACAAGGGGCACCAAAGGCACCGCAAAAATAAAGCAAAAAAATTCGCGCCGCGTAGCGCGGCGGAATTTTTTGCATTGCTGAAGGCGGCACCAACGCGGTGCTCTGCGTTAAGGGGCACCAACAACGCCGCGGGCACCAGAGGCACCACCAATATAAAACAAAAATATGCGCTGCTACGCGGCGCAAATTATTCAGTGTTTTCCTTTGAACCATGGGCACCACCGCGCCGGTTACAAGGGGCACACCGCGACGGTGTAGCAGGGGCACCACTTGCGCTGGATGTACCAGGGGCACCATGCCTGGTGTAACAGGGGACCACGTTGTTATGTGGCCTGGGCACCACCACGCCGCGTGTATCGGGGCCCAGCTGTACCAGGGGCACCACATTGTTATTTGGCCTGGGGCACCACCGCGCCGGTGTACAAGGGACACAACCGCGACGGTGTAGCAGGGGCACCACTGCGCTGGTGTACCAGGGACACCACTGCGCTGGTGTACCAGAGGAACCACATTGTTATTTGGCCTTGGGCACCACCGCGCCGGTGTACAAGGGGCACAACCGCGACGGTGTACCAGGGCACCACTGCGCTGGGTACCAGCCGGACACCACATTGTTATTTGGCCTGGGCACCACCGCGCCTGGTGTATCAGGGGACCAGTGTACCAGGCGGCACACCATTGTTATTTGGCCTTGGGCACCACCGCGCCGGTGTACAAGGGACACAACCGCGACGGTGTACCAGGGGCACCACTGCGATGGTATACCTGGGGCACCACATTGTTATTTGGCCTTGGGCACCACCGCGTTGGTGTATCAGGGGACCAGTGTACCAGGGGCACCACATTGTTATTTGGCCTTGGACACCACCACGCCGGTGTACAAGAGGCACAACCGCGCGCCGGCGTACCAGGGCCAAAACGGCGCCGGTGTACCAGGTGGCAGGGGCACCACCGTGCCGGTAGCGGCACTGTGGGGCGAGGGGAGGCACCGGGCACCATGCCCCCTTGAATCCAGGAGGCCCTGGTGTCCCTGATGTCCTGGTGCCCCCATTGCATTGCTGAAAACCCACCTATTTTAAGCGAATTGGTGCAAAATTAAAGAAAATAGTTCATTTATTTCAAACACGATTTGACT